>RPOG01001352.1:0-35136 GCA_008086565.1 Thalassoma bifasciatum | reverse complement strand
ACACACACACACTTGCTACCCAAACCTAATTGGGGACGTCCCGTTAGATGAAACCTTTAGACACCAGTTCATCAGTCCAGCCAAACTTTAGTGTGGTAACTAACAAACAGAGTCCATCCCAAAAACAGACATGAGAAGAACTAAAAGACACAGACTACTTGGGCTGCTTTAAGACTATGCTGGGACGTCATTCATACTCACTGGCCCACTATATACAACACAGAAAACCAATACTGTCTGATCAATGAAAGATTAAGAAGTGTGTTATAATCCTGCTCCTACCTGAGGTCTGTCACTCTCATCCACAGTCTGCTCAGGTGATGATTTCTGCTGGAAACAGAAACAAGATACAGTTTAAGAAACCAACAAGACTTAAAGCTGAAAGTGTGAGGATGAAACTGGCTCCATTAATGTCAGGTCTGGGAACATTTTAACTGCTCTGTGCTAACAGACGTGCAACCAAGTTAAACTTCGTTTAGTTGGTCAGTCCATCCATACTTTTGGGGTCGTTCAAAACACACACACACACTTGCTACCCAAACCTAATTGGGGACGTCCCGTTAGATGAAACCTTTAGACACCAGTTCATCAGTCCAGCCAAACTTTAGTGTGGTAACTAACAAACAGAGTCCATCCCAAAAACAGACATGAGAAGAACTAAAAGACACAGACTACTTGGGCTGCTTTAAGACTATGCTGGGACGTCATTCATACTCACTGGCCCACTATATACAACACAGAAAACCAATACTGTCTGATCAATGAGAGATTAAGAAGGGTGTAACAACCCTGCTCCTACCTGAGGTCTGTCACTCTCATCCACAGTCTGCTCGCTGATTTCAGGTGATGATTTCTGCTGGAAACAGAAACAAGATACAGTTTAAGAAACCAACAAGACTTAAAGCTGGAACTTAAGAGTGTGAGGATGAAACTGGCTCCATTAATGTCAGGTCTGGGAACATTTTAACTGCTCTGTGCTAACAGACGTGCAACCAAGTTAAACTTCGTTTAGTTGGTCAGTCCATCCATACTTTTGGGGTCGTTCAAAACACACACACACNACACACACACACTTGCTACCCAAACCTAATTGGGGACGTCCCGTTAGATGAAACCTTTAGACACCAGTTCATCAGTCCAGCCAAACTTTAGTGTGGTAACTAACAAACAGAGTCCATCCCAAAAACAGACATGAGAAGAACTAAAAGACACAGACTACTTGGGCTGCTTTAAGACTATGCTGGGACGTCATTCATACTCACTGGCCCACTATATACAACACAGAAAACCAATACTGTCTGATCAATGAGAGATTAAGAAGTGTGTTATAATCCTGCTCCTACCTGAGGTCTGTCACTCTCATCCACAGTCTGCTCAGGTGATGATTTCTGCTGGAAACAGAAACAAGATACAGTTTAAGAAACCAACAAGACTTAAAGCTGAAAGTGTGAGGATGAAACTGGCTCCATTAATGTCAGGTCTGGGAACATTTTAACTGCTCTGTGCTAACAGACGTGCAACCAAGTTAAATTCAAGCAAGGCTTAAATGCATCAAAAACTCGATACCACCCATCTTCAGGACACGTCATGAAAAAGTTTTTTACATTCATACTCAAACAATTAAACAAATTGTATCACAATTTTACCTAACGTAATATTGTCATCATTTGAAAGGAAAAGTCGAACATTTGTTAAATTGGTCCACATTCAATTATCCATGATATGCTGGTGTACCTGCTTGCGCCAAGGCCAGTCTGCATTCCCATAGTTGTAAGTTATTTCTTCACCTGGGGTAATGTCTTTTATTGCAAACAAGCATAGATGTGGCATCCCATCAATATCAATAGTTTTCATCTTGCAGTTAGGCTTTTTGTTGTCATTGTTCACAAGCCTTCCCAGCGACTTGTCTTCAACTGATGCATCAAGACTTAAAAGAACAATAAAGATCAGAGTCAAAGTTACTTACTTGGTTTGTATATATACATTGTTAAGCACAGTGAGACAGTTAAAAATATCATGTAAAATTTGGATAAAGAAAGATTTGATAAAAGGTAAAGTTTGTTTCAACAGCTGAGCAAGCCACTTAAGTAGGATATGGACCTAGAGCTGAAAAATAGAGAATATCTCTACAACTACAAGACCTATATGAGTAATCTTAGTATCAAAACAAAGGTAACCCTTGTGGATTTATTGTAGAGGTGAAAGCATCACAACATCTGTTACTGGGGCTGATTAAATGAAGATTTACACTATATTTCAATTTTGGCCTGACAAAATGTACTTTATTGAGAGTGAATATCCTTTTTACATGAGGCCAGAGAAGGCATGGAATTCTAGAACCCAAGTGCTCGTGAAGCACCCATGCTCTGTGCGGAGTTTCACCGAGATCAGGTGAAGCAGGAAGGAGTTTTAGGAGTTTTAGCCATTTAAGCATATTTAACCATCAAATGTCTCATTTGAGTTTTCTCGTGTATAAAACTTTACAGATTGGGGCTGGGCGACACGATGATTTCAGGCTATATCACTATACACAATACATATCTCAATAATTCAAAAACTCCTCTAAAGTGCTTCAAAAAGTGTCATTCACATCTTTTGATGCATGACACCAGTATGATAGTTTAAGTCATCCCTGCAACAGTTCTCCACATTAAACGTTCCTGTTTGTAATATATTCATCAGTGGTTTCTGTTGGATTTTTTTTCTATTCAATTTGCATGGAATAAAGGGGAAAAACTGCCCATGTCATGCATTCCTACTGATTACACATGCAAGGAAGGAGCATATTCATGCGTACTTACCAATAACTTTTCCCTTTCCACTTAAAGTCAAACAGGAACACTGCTTCAGTGTCATCATAGTGCCTCAAATGAAGGGGTCTGTCCTGTTCGAGAAGGTTGCCACGGTATTCAAGCACAAAATCTCCTTTTCCTAAAGCCTCAGTAGCAAAAACACCCCGACCTTTAAAATAAGGAAAAAGCAAACATCATATCAATATTTTTCATCTACTACAGCTGCCTGCCATATTGTAAACCAGAAGAGCCATGGTTTCCAAATGGTGGGCCATCAGAAAAGTCCTAGTGTGCCTTGGAAGTTTTCAAAACCTGAGTATTACTAAATTCACAATTATACAACAAGTAATGAATAAAAGTGTGGACATTTTTTGATAACAAGATGCATCATAATGCAGACATGAAGACTCTGCATTGATATACAGACAGGGCATGACCTTGTAGCTGGGAAAAAAAAAAAACTGGGTGAGCAGCTTAGGGTGGAGTTATTTCTCTGAGCATCTGATTCATTTATACGTGTATGTACAGATAACCACATTTTACCAAAATGGCTAAAAAATACTGCATAATCCAGCTCCCCCAATCCACATAGCCTGGACAAAGTTACCATTAAAATGAGATATGCATCAGATGCAATGCTGACTTAATACAAAAAATATATAAATCAAATCAAAAATCTAAAAACTAACCTTTGTGCAGATTGATAAAACGCTCTTCAAGTCCAGCCTTATCAATTTTCAAGTGAATGTGTTGCTCTGCATCTTGTTGTGGAGTGACTCGTTTTCTCTTCCTCACTCTCTCCATTGTACTTCCAATGTGAGTCATCTCATCTGTTGGAGAGGAGACTTTTATTTATGAGAGTCACCAAGATTAGTTAACAGATTCTCAATTAACTAACACGTACCATTCATTAGTTTTTTTAAATGCTTGGACATAATTTTGGATTGATGCTGTACCTAAACACTAATGCAGACTATCAACCATCAAAATAAAAGCCTTTTAAAAAGCAAATACAATGTGTAGATCATTGAAGTATCAACACTAATCTATCAAACACATTGGTTATTTTTATTATATACACAAGATGAGTATAGTCAATTATAGATCCCCTTTAAAATCTGATGATGTACAGTCCTGGAACACAGTTTTTAATTTAATAATTTGAACAATGTGTTTTCATTACAATACACTTAACACATTGTCTTATATCAAAGTTCAAACCAGAACTGATTGAAAATCTCAGCACAAATCTCAGTGTCAATGCAATCAGCAAAATCTACTTAAAAATCAGTGAGCCATCCACTCCTCCAAAGACTGTATCATTAGTTTTTATCATAAACTGTAGAGACATTCACAAAAAAAGACCGGAGCTAATCTGCGCAGCGCTCCCTTCAACTCATCTGCCCCAAACTAATTAGTATACCTGTCTCTCACTCACTCCACGAGCTTACCTTACCATTAGCCTGCATAGCGCCGCTATGGTAATGCTACGTTAGCGTCGTTAGCGTCATTAGCGTCGTTAGCGTCGTTAGCGTCATTAGCGTCGTTAGCGTCGTTAGCCTCGTTAGCGTCATTAGCGTCGTTAGCGTCGTTAGCGTCATTAGCGTCGTTAGCGTCGTTAGCGTCAGGGCTAAAACGTCCGGTCATCTGCACCAATTCAACAGAAACTCGGAAGCGGCACATTTATACTGATGTCACAGTCATTGCACGGCTGGATGTTGGCACACTGCACAAAATGCTGCTATTCCAAGAAAATGTTTTGCCTACCTTAGAAGGTAACTCCTTCGTGACATCCTGCTGTCATTCCGTCCAACATTGACCGTTGCGCATGCGCAGGGCTGCCAGGAAGACACACGCTTCCCGTCGGGAGTGGGGGATGGGCTGTGGTGCGCGATTTCACAAAATTTAGCTTTGCTTATTGGGGGTGGTGTTGATCTTTCTTATTGTGTGTGGATTGAATTGTGCGTTATAAGAGTGTTGAATTAATTATTATTATTTTTTTAATTTACGGCTGCCAACTCTCACACTCTCTACAAATTGATGCCAAAACCTTGTTCATTTACTACAGGAAAATTAAATCTAGGCTAATTGTATATTTAATTGCATTACATAATTTGACCCTTTAAAAATGAATGCAAAAATAATAGCCAGAAAATGCTCCTTTTTTTTGGAGCTGAAATGTTCATTTTACTTTCAACCGAAATCCAAGAAAAAAGGAAAAATCTCAATAAAATTTAACACATATATTTTTTTGTATCTCATTTGATAGAATTAGTTGTTGTTGTCAACTGATAATCCATTTAAAGACATTTTACCATTTATCTGAATTATTAAGATTTTTCTGTTTAATTTGTTGGTCATATTGATTTGGTAAAGGTATCATAAAAGTATGTATCAAATATGATACAAAAGGCTTTAATGGGTAAATCATGCAAAGGTTTGTGTATTGCTTAGTTGTGTGATACATTCAGATTTTGTTTTGTTGCTGCTTGTTGACAGTTTGATAAAAAAAAAAATCAAAGTGTAGTTTTATTCATTAAAAAATGTCACTTAGATTTAGATATTGTTTTGAGCTTTTAATTCTTGTAAAGCTGCTGTAGTGGTGATCAGGCCAATGTTTTTGGTGAGTAAACCGTGGTCTTGGAACTAGTGATTGTGCATGAACACAAACCTGTAGACAGGTAGGAAATACACGTATGAGGAGCAATGACATCATAGTTGTTATTTAAATATCACTATGTAGGCCAAATGAGGAAGTATAAGACAACACAGCAGAATCTAGCATTTGTTTCAATTTTATTTTTTACGTTTTACCTAAGTTGATTGCACTTGCACCATTTTTTGTTACTTCTGAGTGTTTATAGTCTGATTAAACCTACAGAAAATTAGGCATTTTGTGTTAAAGGTCGCCATGTATGCGGGCAAAATGTTGATTGGCTTCACCAAATCTCACTCCAAGATTTTTTGAAAAGTTGGCAACCCTGAATTAATTAATAGAATAATCATTAGTAGTAATAGTGGTGGTAGTAATTGAGTTCAACTACATTCACAAATAGCCTACTGCTAACCTAATATGCAGTATTGTTTACAATTTTCAATACTGAAACTCATCCAGCAGTGCTATATACCCTGTATGTCATGTTGATAAGTCTTACTTCCATTTACCTTTAGTTAAATCAAGATTAGATTAACTCTGCAGAGGAAAGACAAAAACGAAGGATGCATGGTATGAAAATGCATTACATTTATCCCAGGCCATTTGGATCCATGCGAATGACTCCAAACCTTAGTGATCTGTTTCACATCAACCTTAAAATGGTTGTTGGTGGGCATGTGGGTCTAGAGAAGATCTATGTAGGCTAACTAGCAATAGCAAGCTATCAACATGGTTTGCTCCATCGCTGGCTTATACAGATGGAGACAAGTCAATTTCAGTAACTTGCAGAAAAAAAATCAGCAAAGTCATAAATGGAGCTATGGATCTAAGATCATAATTTGTCTCAAACACAACAATAATTTATTGATTTTGTATTTTGATCAAAATGTGCTATGCAAGTATCATAATTTTTAACAGAAGTGCAACTTTGTCCATCAGAGTTAAATGTAGATTTGAAAATATGGCTACATAATATAATATTGTAGATAAGTTGTTTGTTCAACACATTTCATTGTGTTTAACAAACAACTTTTATTCACAGTAAATTTTGCCATAAATTTCCAATGTTATTTCATGCCCAATTTTCTTAATGTCTATGCTAAATTGAAGTTTTCTTTACATATATTTATTGTCCATATTGCATTAGATAGAGCAGACAGAAGGCAGTTCTCAGGGAACAGGACAGGGACCAAGCAGCAGTGATGACTGGAACTAGGAATTACACGCAATGATACACTTCAGAGAACTACATTCAGCATTTTTTATTTTACTATCAAAAATATCATTTTCTCCCTTGTGGTGTCAAAAATGGTATCAAATACCATAACTTCCTGTATATCAGTATTGACTTTGAACACGAATGCATTCCAGTCTGGATTGCTTAGTAGGTGTCCTGTTTGACTGTCATGAGCCACCGTACTGTGTACTCTCATCCAATCAGAATGCATGGAGATCTGGTTCACTTTCCTTTGGGTCCTGTATCGCACTTGCCAGTTACTGATGACACAGATTAAATGCAGTCATGTGCATTTGGCGTTATTTTTGACAGCAGTCAACTTCTACAGTAGGGTTTGGAGAAGCAGGATCAGTAATGGTAGCTATGCGCTTCCAATAGCTTGCAATACAAAACTTACAAAACTTTAAGTAAGTTAGATTTATTTAAAGTTAAGCAAACCCTAGACAAATCCACATGACTTGAGAAGATAGCACTGGTATATGCTTGTTACTTCAGTGCCAGCTACATTTCCTGCTATGGTTAACACTAGATAAATAGGTATTATCTAAATATAATATAAAAATATACATTATATATATATATATATATATATATATATATATATATATATATATATATATTTATTTATTTATTTATTTCACGGTCAGACTTTATTTTTGCTAAGTTATCATTTACTGTGTATTCTACCTCTGACCCGACCTTTGGGGTCATGCAGTTCCACACACATCCATCAGGGGCGATGTAGAGTTATACACAGATTGGGGGCGAGGGACCACACACACACACAAAATATCTGAAAAAAGCTATTTTTGGGGACAATGGAGATTTTAAGACAGAAACCCATTTTAGAGCATGCTGAATGCAACTACAATGAAATCTAATTGGGGACCATGGTTTTGGTCCCCAAAGGCAATGGTGTCCCCAATCAACTGGTGTGTGAGCTGATGAAAATCCCCAATTTGGACATAAGTAAGAACACACACACGCACACACACACACACACACACACACACACACACACACACACACACACACACACACACACACACACACACACACACACACACACACACACACACACACACACACACACACACACACACACACACACACACACAGAGTCAGCAAACTGATCTGATTTGACACTCAGAATGACTTTTTTTCACTCTGGTCTGGCTCCCATTTGACTTTGTGTTTATCTGTTTCCCCATTGAGCGTAAATTTTTTGGACTTCCAAAGTGAGCTGATTAAACTGTAACTTATCAAACACACTCAAACTGTTCTCTTTTCTACCTTAGTTTTCTATTGGCAACCGTAGAATTTTTGTGTATAGATGCATTATCCTTCATTCTGAGAGATTTTTGCACAACATGTAAATAAATAACCACTTGGCTGGATTGTACTGAAATGTCATTCAGAGATACTATACATCCCACATATATTTGCCCTTATCTAAATCACTTTCCAGTAACACCACAGACTCAAGTTCACGACTTCTAAAGCTTTGTATCATCCATTTGATCATTTTTGGTGCAGACATCCTTTCCTCACAATAAGCTGCAGTTGTTTTCATGCCCTCATCATTCAGGTGTGTCATCTCATTGTCAAATAGCTGAATGCTTGCCGTAACCAAATACCCAGAAAAATGGATACAATGTCTAAGGCCCTCAAATGCATACGTGATATACAGTACGTGTGTGCAAGAACAAAGTATTCATCTTCCCCCATGTCTCCTTACCTGGCTGAGGAATTATATTGAAATGTTAATGCATTCTTTCAACAAATAATGACTGATTTTGCAGTTGATTTTGATTTCTGTCCTTGGACTAAACATGTTTGGAGATACTTAAAGCGCAGCTCCTGGTCTCCCTAATTTGGGAGCTCTTTATACATGATTGTCTCTCCTTTTACACTCAGATTAATGACCTCATTCACTAAAAGTTTATCTACATTTGCAGCTTGCAGGATAAAACTAGCAATGAGCAAAAATAGGGATGGATATCGTGAACTGGTTCCTGTTAAGAATCGGTAAGAAGTGGTTCAATCCATCAACGTCATTAGTCTTTATTCATAATGACTCTCTGAATGATTCTTTACATTACGCTGAAGCGGACGGACCCCACATTCACTTTTCTGCCCCAGCTAGCTTAACCTAGGCGATAAATGACAGATTTCTGCTTGAAGTTTCACCTAAAAATATTGTAAAACTAATAAAAACAAAGAAATGTACAATACTCTTTCACAACAGATTTATATTCAATACAGTCAACATATCATACATGTCCTAATGTACCAAAAAAGCTTAATGCTTATATGTATTGGAACATGCATTAATATGCTAGCGGTTAGCAGGCATCAGTATAACATTGATTTTAGAACTGAATTTCAACTTTCATCACAGTAACATGTCACAGTAACCTTTTGTGAACAATACTTACAGCTCAAAAAAAGTCAAAATACTAAGGGGTACATATTTTCCAAACAGGAAGTGCAGACTCATGGCTGACTTCAACATAACTACAGCAAACTCAAGGTCCCCAACAACTCAAAGCAGTGTTAGTTGGCCTACTTCAGTCGATAACATACAACAAAACAAAACATTGACATTACCTGGTGTGCTATGTTTACTTATTTCTATTCATTTATTTGTATCCAAGAATATGTAGATCCATAGACCAATTACCTATTTATTTACCTTTAAACTCAATAAAGTGTTGTTGACAGAAAAAAAAGAAAAATAATTGTCGGCATTGGTATTAATAAAATCACATTAATAGTCATCACTAAGTGTCATTTTGGTGAATAACAGTTAATGTTCAAAGAATAGTACTTAAAAGAAGAATAATAACTGGAAACCTTCAGTATTTATTTATTGATCTGGATAAATGTTTAAATGTCAATGTACATTTCATGAAGAGATGTGATATTTTATCTAGACTCCAATCTTCTCTTGAAGTGAGTTCAAAAGTTGGATAATTGGATGTAAAAGTTAGAAGTTCTTCTTGCTTTTTGCAGTTGAAATCATTTTAAGTGTAAATACCTTTGGGGTGAAGAGGCTGCAGACGGCTTCATTAACATCACAACACTTCATGTTGCAAACACGACTGTCTTCAATCAAGCTTTGAAGTTTTGGCTGAACCCAGCACTCAGCTGAGGTCGGAAGAGTGAGGAGAGAAAATGCAGAGGCATAGAGCTTTAACCAGAAAAATGTCCTAATGAAAGACCTGCAGGCCAAAACCAGGACGCAGCTTCAGGTCAGGAGTTCAGAGCAATTCTGTGACTTCATGTTGAAGCTGCTCTACCAAACCTCAGCCCGTCTCTGCAGGAAAGAATCTGATGTGGAGTTTTTACCCCAGTGTCAAGCTCTGACTGGTTTCATCTCATGTGAAACCTGCAGCAGGATGAAAGAGAGGAGACATCCTGGGTGTGGTTACCCACATCCACCATGTTCTCTGACTGCTCACAGAAAACTTTCCTGACTTTGAAAGAAAAATCCTCAAGTTTGGCTCAAAATCTGGATGGGTTTAAAAATGTTTTCTGTTCCTGTTGCCTTGTTCTCACCACAGGAAACTTGCACAATAGAAAAGGTGAAATGCAAAAGGTTTCCTGGAAACAATTCAGCTGAGTAAAAAAGGTCAAAGTGACGCTCCTGTCTGTTTCCCCAGGTACTGGCTGCAGTCCGGACCTGCTGTTCTTCCTCTGTGCCATGTACGCTCCCATCTGCACCATCGACTTCCAGCACGAGCCCATCAAACCCTGTAAGGCTGTGTGTGAGCGAGCAAAGTACGGCTGTGAGCCGGTGATGAAGCGTTACAACCACAGCTGGCCTGACAGCCTGGCCTGCAGCGAGCTGCCGCTGTACGACCGTGGAGTCTGCATCTCACCTGAGGCCATCGTCAAAGCTGAGGGACCAGGTACCAGTCCTTTAATCCGTCATACCAGTGATGTCGGGATCATCCTGACTGCTTCGTAAGACAGCTGCTCTCGGCTGCTCCTGATCTTCACGCCAGCCTGGTTTATTTTATATGGGGAGACAAAAGTGATGCTTTGAACAATGACAGCATCAAATGATGTGTGAGTCTAAAACTGTCGCTGGAGTTTGGTAAAGTAATCCAGCCACAATGTGCATTTAGCTGCAACTTTTGCACACTTTAAGAATGTTTTTTTCGATACTGGTTCTTAGATGGAGATTCATTTCAACCTCAGTTCGAGCTAACACGATGAAAGTCGCAAATTTGCGTAGAACTTCGATCTGTGTGGAATTTCTTGAGCCCTGAGACGCACACAGAGATTTGGACACATCAAAAATCTTTCTTTACTTCTACACAATACAAAAATGAAGTAACTGTTTTTTCCCAGCTCGATATGGATTGTGACATCAAAAACTTGGTATTCGCTCGTACCAAGGGCCTCACACACCTGTTCGTTTCAAAATCCTACAAAATGATTAGCATAGCATAAGAGAAAAGGCAATGAACACTGTTCCAGAGCTGAGGATTACTGTAGGCTGTGAAATAAAACAAATGCCTTTTTACTCTGAGGCCAAATCATGTAGCGCTCCCTCTGCTGGCTGGATCTAGTACAGGTCATTAAAACTAAAAATTCATGTTGTTCTTATACATAACATCTGTCGTTAATAGTTAAGTTTTGACTTGTAATTCTTTTGAAAAGAGAGGATGTGACATCTTGATTGATAGCTCTATTAACCGATGAGGCTCCTGCAGTGCTGTGTGCACCAGATTATGTCACAAACACCAACGCAAGAGTCACTGATTCTTCCATAACACATACAAGAACCTGTTCACCTGTGGACTGGACCCACCTGATGGAGCTTTGAAGCTCCATCTGTGAGTTTGGATGAAGGTCTTGGTCGTAATGTTTGAGTTTCTCTGGAGGCAGAAATGGACTTTGTCAATAGACGACACTGCGGTGACTCTGAGCCATGTTCTCGTGTACATGTGAACTCTTCCCTTGACCAAAGGTGACTTTGTGTGAGTTTGTTTGAGTCAGAGGAAGTTCTCTCGGTTCCTGATTGTCCAAACACTTGTAAACGTAACACAGCGTGGAGCTAACAGGCAAACTTTGGCTGCTGTGGCTCTCTGTTCCCACCAGAGAGCCACTCTTTTTGTCTTTGAAAGTCTGTCGTCGAGAAGACTTTTGGTGACCTTGTTCGGCTCGCGAGGTGGGACTGACTTGGAGTCGTTTAGTTGTTTAGTGCCACTCCCTTTTAGGGGTCCGGGGCGACGCGGCCCGGTCCGGCCCCGTCGAGCCTCTATGCACCCACATGCCAATACCTCCAGTCCCCCTAACTCTACCAGGTCCTGCAGTTTGAAGAAGCAGAAGACAGCAAGGGTTTTATTGAGTGTAAAAGGAGTGGGCCGCCTGTATCAAGGAGCTCTTTGAGAAAGTCAGTGGGAGTGAAGTCGGAGGGGAAATGAGTCACGCTATCTGTTGAAGAGGGAGGAGAAACAAACTGCTGAGAGTAGAAACAGGTTCGAAAAAACACCATCAGGGCTCAGCAGAGCAGGGAAACCACTTCCTGATGGTTTTCAGTCAAGAGAGGGGAACAGGCTGATCCTGGAGCAGATTTTATACTGACACAAAGTGACCTCTAGAAAGAGAGTGATGGATGAGAGAGCCTAAGTTTGTTCTATAATACTAGCTTTCTTATTAGCATCCAGGTCCTTCACTCAGAGCCTCAAACGTCAACGTCAACGTTTTGACGCTGGAGGATGAGTTTCATTCATGAGGAGCAGAAAATGCATCTTCTGTCTTTGCTGATGCTGACCAATCCTTTCTGTCCCTCTTTAGATCCTTACTACCAGGATCCAGCCAGGTGTAATCCAGGTGAGGCTGACCTCTGACCCTCTCTCTGCCTAAGCTACCTGGACACCTGTTTGTTTTTAGTGTTGGAGTGATAATGTACATCTGAGCGCAGACTGGTTTCTAAAGAGCTGATCCTCTTCTGATCCTCCGACAGAATCCAGTCCAGACTTTCCCATGGACTCCAACAACCTCCACTGCAGAGGACCTAATGGAGGTAACATGTTAGCTCACCTGTCAGCGCACCTGTCCCTACCTGCTCAGCCCCCTCCTTCTTGGAGAGAACTAGCTTTCTGTGGTGGAGGTAGAATAGATTTTGGCTGTTTGGAATGAGAATAAGGTGTCATTTGCATATGAGGATCTTCTGTTGTTCTGTTTGCTCGTTTTGCGTCTGATCACAGAGACAAGCTGTTAGCATCTCCATGCTGTGCTGCACAGAGCTGCTCTGTGCGCTCTCATCCTGATGGAGTCTTTGACTCTTTTTATAGTTGCCCACGTGGAGGGAACCAGACCACCCGGCACAGGCAGCTCCTGATTATTTGAACTCCTCTTGATACTGGTTAAAGTAATGTTGAGTCAGGGTTTTACATGAACAGACTATTTTATGCAGATATTTTGAAGTGTTTGCACATGGTGCAGTTACCACCAGCTCTCAGCAGCTGGTAAGAGTCTCTCTTTAACTGAGCGTGACTGTCAGGAATGGTGTTTGTGAATGACACAATTGTAGTAATGAGGATTGTTTGCTTGAAAAAGGCCTAATTTGTCCAAAGAATTCATGATTGCTTGCTAAAATACATCCAAATACCACTGGAGTATGGGGAATCTGCTCCACAGCAAATTTTATGATTCATTTAACCTTTTGCATGAACTTCACACCTCTTTTTTTGTCTCTTTGCCCAAATTTAGGGTGTGTGCACACTGTGAAGTCCTTCCACAGCCTTTCAAAGAGTTGGCATCTGAGATTATTTGATTTCTGTTTTTACTGCGTATTGTCACAACTTGTGTGTTCTTGTTCCTTTCTTTTGCAGATCGCTGCAGATGTAAGAACGTGAAAATGGGGCTGAAAACGTACCTGAAGAACAACTACAACTACGGTGTGTTGTTTCAGCATCTTTAATCTTACTAAAAATTTTATGATGATCTTCTGATATGATCTTTGAAGCATCATATCCTGTCCCTTCACTCACTTTGACCCCACTGACATCTCCTTTTAGTCATGTCAGGTTTCTTTTTGCAGAGTTGATGCAAAATGTTTCACTAACCTGGTTCTGTCTCATATCTTAACTTGCAATCATAGTTCCCTCACTCATTATGAAATAAGATCAGCTCAGATCTCTACACACGTCTAAACAGACTTTGCTCCACTTGTTTGGAGGCTTTACTGTGCTGCCGAATGAGAAATCTTGGGAATATCATGCGACCCTAAAGTGAATTCTTTCTCTCTGAGCTTTATTTCTCCTCACTGGAGGAAAGATTTTGGTTTCGGAGGTAGGTAACTTAGATTAAATCAGACACGCTCATGCTAAAAGGGTTTTTCCAGATGATTCCTGTGCACAGGCACGATTTGGCAAATCCAGCAGAGATTTCCATGAGGACGTTTTGAGCTCGCTGATGCCTCTGGCCACAGAATCCATTTGGGGAAGATTTTAGATTCTTTCCAGCCGTCATAAAAACAAGAGCTCACTTTATGAATATTTGGATATAATTGAGGAGTTTAGTGAGAGAGAACAACAAGGTGGTCTTCAGTTAAATTGGTGACCGTAGAAATGGTTCGGGAAATAATAAAGACAGACGTCTCAGTGTGTCCCTCCTCGAAATACTCTGTGTTTGTCGGTTTCTATTCTACTCTATTCTATTCTACGAGGAATTAAGAAGGGTGCTACCCCTTTAAGTATCAGTGTTGTCGTTACGTTTTATTACATATCACGTTTTTACGTTGCTCGTCTCCATAATTTCCTGGTAGCCTGCACCTCCACAGGGTCCAGGACTGAACTGGACTTCTTCTCCAGTCTGTTCAGTCTCTCACTCCTGTATTCTGTCACTCACAGCAGGTGAAATCCCTCCAATGTGGCATTGTGTCTGATTTTGGTTCTGTTAGCCATGTCTCTGTGATGAGCATGATGCTGTTCCATCCTCTGGTATTCTCTCTGGTGCTGCATTAACGCCATTAGCTGGTCCAACTTATTGGAGACAGAGCTTACATTCCCCATGGTGATGCATGGATGGACATGTCCATGTTGTCGCTTACTAGCACACACAGCAGTCCCAGCACCTAATTCTGACTTCCCTCTTCTCAGCTCACAGAGAATATCGACTTAATCCTCATATTTAAATAATGCAACCATAGTTACAGGTAGAACACGCACAAGAATGGATTAAGGAAAAACACGGCAGCAAACATAACCAGTTTGGTGTCCATGACCAACAAATTAGCCATAAAAAGTGATAGCAATCACCAAATTTGAAGGTAATTAATGAGAATAAAAAAGGAGAAAAAAAGACCAAAAGGAAAACTGTTAAAGATGCTTTTTTGTGAGGTTTGAGTGTCTAGTTTCTCCTTGTGTGCTGACTCTCTCCTCTTCACTCCAGTGATCAAAGCCAGGGTGAGGGAGGTGAGGAACCGCGGCTTAGAGCCCACAGCCGTGGTGGAGGTGAAGGAGGTGCTGAAATCCTCTCTGGTCAACATTCCCAAAGAGACACACACGCTGTACTACTCCTCGTCCTGCCTGTGTCCTCCTCTGACGCCCGGCGAGGAGTACCTTATTATGGGCTACGAGCATGAGGAGACGTCCAGGTGAGGGGCGTAAACACTCTGGAGTAGACGTGTGTAGTTTCACATCCATAGTTTCAGCAGCTGTTTTGGAGTAATAAATGAGCTGCTCTCACCTTGATGTTGAGATAATACTTGTTTCCTGACACTTAATTGGATATTAACTCTCATAATCCCTGCACAAACCTCACTCTGTGCGTGTGGTTGCAGGTTGCTCCTGATTGACGGCTCCATTGCTCAGCGGTGGAAGGATAAAATGAGCAGAAAGGTCAAGGTATGTTCACATTCAAACGCTGGCACACAGACAGCAGCGGTTTTCTTGGCAGAGGGTTAATTCTTTAAGAAAACATGTTGATGGTTTGAGGGCAGCGTTGCTTCTTATTTTCTGAGTAAACACACCTGGAGGAGAGGAGAGGAGAGGAGAGGAGAGGAGAGGAGGCTGTTTCTGCTTGTCCTGAACTGAAGTGTTTCTGTCTTTGTGTGCAGAGATGGGATCAGATCCTGCAGGGCAAAGGACGAGCGAGCCGCCGGAATCGCCACTAAGACCTGATCCTGTGTGTGTGTGTGTGTGTGTGTGTGTGTGTGTGTGTGTGTGTGTGTGTGTGTGTGTGTGTGTGTTGAGTGAGTGAGTGTAAATGTATGAGTTTGCGCATGAAGAGTGTGTGTGTGTGTGTGTGTGTGTGTGTGTGTAGATATTGCACTATGACAGGATGTTGTAGCTGAATCTAGTTCATCTCTCCATCAGTCAGACTGTTTGAAGTCTGATTTTTGTCTTTTATGTCTTTGCACAAACATTAAGTAGTGTGCGTTTAGAGTGTGTATGCATGTGTGTGTTTTTATGTGTGTGTGTGTATACACTACAAGCACTCAAAACAGACTAGAGAAGGGATGTAGCTTCAAAGCTGTAGTACTCAGCCTACCCACAGCCTTAGTCTTACTATGTCCTGTACAAAAACCTGTGGAAAGACATGTCACCACCGGTTGTACCGCTGGGTCGAACGTTATTGAGACCTACAACTAGTACACTGTCACCAACACACTACGTCCTGTAAACTTAACTATTTTTCGAAAGACTGAACCTGTAAAAGTCTGACAATTCCTGGACCTCGTTTTACATGTAGAAAACGTCTTGCAGAACAAAAACAGAGGCAGCTTCTATAGCAGCAGAGAACACAAAGCCTCAATTTCAGAAGCAAACACGCAGGCCAAAGATCAGAAATCTGAACCTGGAGCAGCTTAACCAAGTTGAACCATCATCAGTCTGATGTGTTGGCATTTTTCCAAATGTTCATCAGAATGTATCCATTAAAACTCCTCCAAATGTTCTTTTTTTGTTTTCATTAAACCTTCAGAGGAGAGCGCAGGTTCCTTCATTATCACAGGATCTGTCCATGTAAACACACTAACACCCAACACAGTGTTTTACTGTCCTAACCCTCTGATCTTTGGTCTTTGGGCTGTCACAGCGATAATAAACATGAATTTAAACAAGGTCTGTCTTTGTTTTCATCTGTCACTCTCACAGTTTGAGATGTCTTCAGGTGCTTGAAGGTACAGTTAAGGGAAACAGGAACATTTAATGAACCTACCTGTAAGAGTCACTCTCATGCTAACCCTACCATCATTGAAGAGATGGTGGCCTACAAGGATAAAATCCCAGGTTACATAATAAGTATGATTCTGTATTCCTCAACAGCCGCCCTCCTTTTCTTTCTCCATCTGGAGCATGGCTCCTCTAACTAAACACATGTCACTAGTTTGTCTGTTCTGAGATACCATAGAAAAATGGCAGCTTTCCTGTAGAGGAATTCTGCTCATAGAAGGTTTACAAGGCTCATTAGAGGTTAACAAAGACAAAACAATGTGCATATTGTGAGGACTTTGTACGTGATCTTGAAAAAGTCTTATATCTAGATCCAGTTATGCTCAAAAGTTTACGCCCCAAGCAGAATTTCTGATTTATTGGTCTTTTCTCAGAAAATAAGGGATGTTAACACAAAAACTTTTTCTATCACTCATGGTTAGTGGTTGGGTGAAGACATGTATTAACAAACAACTGTGTTTACTCTTTTTAAATCAAAATGACAACAGAAACTTCAAAAATGACCCTGAACAAATGTTTACATACCCCAATTTTTAATACCTTGTATTTCTCCCTTTAACATCAATAACAGCTTGAAGTCTTTTGTGCTCGTTGTGGATGAGGGTCTTTATTTTCTCAAATAGTAAAACTGACCATTCTTCTTGGCAAAAAGCCTCCAGTTCCTGTAAATTCTTGAGCTGTCTTGCATGAACTGCAGGTTTGAGATCTCCCCAGAGTGGCTCAATGATATTGAGGTCAGGAGTCTTAGAGGGCCACTCCAATCAGTGATCCATCCAATGGTGGACCTTTCATCATAGGCCTTGTTGACTCCTCTCCAAATGGAACAATGTTTATGGTTGTGGACAAAAAGTTCACTTTTGGTCTCATCACTTCAAATGACTTTGTTCCAGAAGTTTTGAGGCTTGTCTCTGTGCTGTTTGGTGTATTGTAAGCAGGAAACTTTGTGGCATTTGCATAGAAATGGCTTTCTTCTGGCAATCTGACAATACAGCCCATGTTTCTTCAAGTGTCTCCTTATTGTTGATCTTGAAACATCCATGCCAACATTTTTTCAGTGAGTCCTGTATTTCAGCTGAAGTTATTTGTGGGTTTTTCTTTGCATCCAGAACAATTTTCCTGTCAGTTGTAGCTGAAATGTTTGTTGGTCTACCTGACCGTGGTTTGTTTTCAACAGAATCCCTCATTTTCCACTTCTTCATTAGAGTTTGAACTCTGCTTATTGGCATCCTCAGTTCCTTGGATACCTTCTTTTAATCCCTGTCTTGTTTTATACAGTTGGATTTACTTTGATTCTTAGATAATTCTTTTGCTTTCCCCATGTCTCTGAATCCAGAAATGTGAGTGCAGCACCTGCTGAAGGATGCAAGTATCTGTCAGGAGCTCAGAAACTCTCTGAGTTTTTCAACACACACATTGATTACAAGCTAATAGATCACAGGTGAGGATGGTTACCTTTTGGAGACATTCAAACACATTTGTGTCAACTTTTGTTCATGTTATCGGGACAAAATCACCAGAGGATGGAAACTTTTGACCAGGGTCATTTTTGAAGTTTCTGTTGTCATTATGATTTAAATGGAGTAAATTCTTTTTTTTTTTTCAATAAATGTCTTCACCCAACCTCTAACCATGAGTGATAAAAAAGGTTTTTGTGTTATTGTTCATGTTTTTGTGAGAAAAGGCCAACAAATCAAAATTTCTGCTGAAGGGTGTAAACTTTTGAGCACAGCTATATATAGCTGATCATATTCCACAGTTAAAAAAAAATGATCAGCACCAAAATAGGTTATTTCTGACTGCTAATTCACAGCTACCCAATCAAGACTGGGCGGGTTGGACTGGACCAGATTGATTTAATGCATATTGAAGTCTCTATGACAACACAAAGCTGGGTGATGAAATCTAGCAGTGAATTTTCTCTGCCAAAAACGATTTCTGTGATTTACTTAGTAGTAACGGTAGAAATAGGAGCTGGACTGTCTAACAGAAAAGAGACAGAAGAGTAGAAGAAAACTAAAAGAGGGAGTGATAGAGCATGGGCCAACAGCTAAAAAACAGGCGAAAGGCTGAGACACAGGCCAAGCAGTTGTCCCATTTCAAACTACAGTGCTACATAAATGTTGATTAATACATTACCTATTTGTGTTGTATCTGGTAAAAAGTCCTCTTGAATAAAGAAAATAGTGTTTCAAAGACAGTCTGATTTTCTCACTTTTACTTTCCAAACAAATAAATCACAATAGTTTGTACAAAACCTCCAGCCAAAGGAAGTCACTGCAATCAACTTGATACGGATTCTTCTCACAGTCACTTTCAGCATACTTGTGAATATTTTGTATAATTTTTTAAATGCTTTATGTCAACAGTAGCTTTATTAGGCTTTTAGTGAACTGGATAATTGGCAGCTAGCGTTGGTTTCTTACCAAAGACTGCACACAACAGACTTGCCAACGGCACAAGCACAGAGCAAAATCCTCCAATGATAACAGAAAAGATAGACAGAGGCAACGAGAATTTGTTCAACTCTACTTGTTGTGCCACAAACTCAGTTGTCGTAGATTTCGTGTTCATTCAGCTTTGTTTCTAAATTGTTGTTGCAAATTCAGAAACTTTCACATAGGGGTGTACTCACTTTTGTTGCCAGGGGTTTAGCTATTAATGGCTATATTTTGAGTTATTTTGAGGGAAAAATAAATGTACACTGTTATATAAGCTGCACACAGACTACTTTTCATTGTGTCAAAGTGTCATTTTGTCAGTGTTGTCCCATGAAAAGATATACTTAAATATCTGCAGAAATGTGAGGGGTGTACTCACTTTTGTTGCCAGGGGTTTAGCTATTAATGGCTATATTTTGAGTTATTTTGAGGGAAAAATAAATGTACACTGTTATATAAGCTGCACACAGACTACTTTTCATTGTGTCAAAGTGTCATTTTGTCAGTGTTGTCCCATGAAAAGATATACTTAAATATCTGCAGAAATGTGAGGGGTGTACTCACTTTTGTAATACACTGTACATGGGCGTATGGGGCAACCCCAGAGGCAGTGAAAAATTCAGCACCTGTCTCTGCTGTGAATGTAAAAGACATTGGATTCATTTTGAGACAATAAGAGTGACTTGTGATGTTCTTTTATTTCTTGATTCGAAGAGCTGAGTCACCTTTTTAGGAATTGTTTTCATCATCCACCAACAAATACTTATTGTCCATATTTTAGTTGATAAAGCTGTCACTCACAGCTCCAAGTTCCCTTTTTCAGAAACAATGAGCCAAAAAAGACTCAAAAAGTTTATTTTAGTGTTTGATATAACAAATCTGACTGATAGAAAACCACACAACTGATCAGATATAGAGGAGAGGAGTTGAACCTTCAGACCTCAGTGATGGGTGTAAAGTTTGTTCAACAAAACAGGGCAGTAGCATCAACGTGTTCAATGTGTGTGTGTGTGTGTGTGTGTGTATGTGTGTGTGTGTGTGAGTGCGTGTGTATGTAGGCGTGCTTCCAGTAGTCCCTGCCTGCTAATTTCCAGCCGTGTTTTCTCAGCTGCAGTTTCCATGAGAGGGGAGAGAAAATGTTTTCACAGATTTACTGCTATTACACCTCCTTATCCCCCTCTGCTTCTCTCTCTGTCTCTCTCCCTCTCTCTCTCTCTCTTTCTCTCTCTCACTCTCTCTCTACTTCTCTCTCTCTCTCTCTCTCTCTCTCCCTCTCCCTCTCTCTCTCTCTCTCTCTCTCTCTCTCTCTCTCTCTCTCTCTCTCTCTCTANGTGTTGGTATAAGGTGAAGTCTGTTCCTTCGGGCTGAGTGCCTCTATTCATGTTCCTGAGTGCTGACACAGCAAACAGTGGCACACACTGAATATTTTCATCCTGACTGACCATGCTGAAAGAAGTTAAAGATGCATCAAGTGATTTTTCAACACCAGAGGGCAGGAAGTGGAAAAAGCACAGAAGCCTGGTGGACTATATTTATCTCTGCGAGCTCTTCAGACTAATGCAGCAACAAGAAATAATAAAAACAGGAATTAGCCCATTGAAAGTCATTTAATCCTGCACTTGTTTTTGCCCTACTTCTTGGGCCTTTTCACAGCACCTGGTCTGACATACTCAGGTGTTGTATCTCAAGTTGTTCCCCCAAGAGTCATAGGTGTCAGAACGTCTTTTATTATTATTTTGCTCTGATAGAGGTTGATGCATCAGGCCTGGTTTTTCATGTATACCATAGTATTTTACTCCTAGTTCAGCCAAGTATTTTAGGGTAAAGGCCCTGATTTGGTCTGGAGTTTGTTGATGTTTTTGTCTCATTTTGTGCAGTAAACATTAGCAGGTTTTGTCCAGTATTTGCCAATCACCCTCAGATACTCAGCCCTGATTTCATCCAATACTAGGAGGTGTTTTAAGGTGGTTCAATGGGTAAACATCAAACAACATTTTCGGCCTGGTTTCACCAAAAACTGTTATTTGAGTCCTGGATTTGTCTGGTACTCTTTGGTGTTCAGGTCCTGGTTTTATCCGGTATTTGTGCTGATTTAAACCTGGTTTTGATCCGTTATTTGTGGTGATTAAGACCTGGTTTTACTCAATCATCTGCAGTGTTTAAGTCCTTGTTTTGTCCAGTCAGATGTACAGGTTTTAAACACAAATGTTTTTAAAATCTGCTCCTTTTTCTCCAGTTCTGTTAGGAATTAAACTCCTGTTTTGTGTTCAATAGTCTGTGATGTTTTATACCTGGTTTTGGGTCAATCATTTACTCAGTTTTGGTAAATGGTCTCTGTAGGTTTAGCTGTTTTGTAATCCACTATTCAGTTGTACTAATCCAGGGTTTGTCCATAAATCTACTCAAGATTTATCTTAGCTATCTGCTGGATAACTGCTGGATAACAGCTTGATAACTGCTGGTTAACTGCTGGATAACAGCTTGATAACTGCTGGATAACAGCTTGATAACTGCTGGTTAACAGCTTGATAACTGCTGGATAACAGCTTGATAACTGCTGGTTAACTGCTGGATAACTGCTGGGTATCTGCCTGGGTTTGTTCCTTGATATCTTGGGGATTTTGTCATTTTTCCAAGAGACTTTTTCAGATCTGATTCAGTTTGATGTTTTCAGGTATTTTGGTGTCACAAAAAATTTTAACACTGTTCTCGAACTATTTCTGAATATAAACTTTGATTTGGTCTAACACCCTCTTTTTTGTTTTTTTTAACTGATATTCTTCGGTGCTCTGCTCTCAGGTAATCCAATAGTTACTTGTATCTATTCATTTGTTTGGTTTTTAGACTAATTAGTTTTTCTATTCATGCACGACCCAACATTTCCACGTGTTGAAGCCAATGCTTGAGTAGGACGCTGAGCCTGGTGTAAGAGGAAGATTTGTAGATGTTGAAGTTTTGCCTTTTTTCAATGTGCTCAGGTGGTTCGGCTATATTTCTGTCAGATATCTGTTGGTGTTTCAGCCAAAATTTGATCACATCTCCAGGTATCTGACTGATGGTTTACTGCAGTGCTTTAAGCTGTTTTGCTCTAGACTAATGTTTGTTGGTGTGTAAGTTGTTTTTTCTCTGGTTTGGTCTGACATTATCCTTTCTCTATACTTTGTTTTATTATCTTATGAATCCTTTGCACAGTGCAGTATTAGGACATGTTTCCGCAAACTTTTTGTTCTTCGTTGTTTGGCCATCCAGGGGAAAACATTTGTCAAATCTAAAAAACAAAACTTCATTGTTTATCAATTTAGAAGCTGAAATGAAAAGGTTAAATCCTTCACAGATCTGGTGGGAATTTCCTTTGTGCGTTAATCATCATGATCAGTACTCTCTCCAACTCAAACACGCACAGCTTCAGCAGTCCAACACAGAGCCATTTTCACCTGACGTCATCATCCCCACACACACACACACACACACACATACACACACAGTGTACACCAGGTTGGTTCCCACAATACCTCAGCCAGTGTTTGTCCAACTTGCTGCTCCATTTCACATCATGAAACAATAGAACGCACGCACAGTAAGTGGTTCCAGTGGTTTATGGAGCAGTGCTGCGTCAATGCTGACCTCCAACTGCCCACAAAACAGAGCAGGGCTGAGGGTGAGGATGGGGTGGGAGGGGGAGATGTATCACGCTCTAAAATTATTAAGAGGTGGAAAGTACGTTTGGTCATTTAGTTAATTACACCCTTAGATAAGTCAGAGAGTTTCCCTCAGACCTTTCCTTGTGGGAATTTTCTACATTTTCGGACAAGAGTGAGCAAAAGTTTTCCTCTGATCAAATATCACTGAAGTAAAATTGCACAACGCTGGAACATTTTTCTAATTTGCTTACAGTAACTCGGACTGAGAAGCATGCTTAAAGAAGAAATGTTCATGGTTGTAATCTCAGACAAGACAATTTCCGGGGAAGTCGTGAGAGGGGCTTGGGCGGCTGCCGGGCATATTAATCCTTCAACTTTGTTTCTGGTTGAAACCAAAAACCAAACACCTGGTTTCTGGTTACAAGGAGAGGCACACTCCGTGCGCCCCCTTCAGTCTATGTGTGCCTGTTTGTGCATGTGTGTGTGTTTGTGTGTGTACATCTGATTACTGGTTAAAAGGAGTGGCGCACTTCATGCGCCCACTTCAGTATGTCTGTCTGATTGTGTGTGTCTGTATGTGTGTGTGTCTGTATGTGTGTGTCTGTATGTGTGCATGTATGTTTGTGTGCCTGTCGTTATGTGTGTGTATGCGTGTGTCTATATGTGTGTGCATGTCTATTAGTGTGTCTGTTTATATGTGTATGTATGTGTCTACATGTGCGTATGTGTTTGTATGCTTGTCTGTGTGCATGTGTGTGTCTCTATATGTGTAAGGTTAACGCTGACTGTGTGTGTGGGTGAGGCAGATAAACCTTCATGTGTTTGTGTGTTACTGAATGTTTTGATTGGTTAGTGTAAACAGCTGTGGAACATCAGAGACATCAGTTAAGGGGCTGTGTGGTTTCTATGGTAACACAAGATGAAGGGACAGAATGACTCAGCACTTTGCCTGTCTGCTGTCTATCTACAATAGGATTTGACCCAGAGCTCTGGCTCCAAACAAACTGACCTTACGCCAAAACCGTAAGAGCCATCAGACATATGAGGGCATCGTGAGCTTCAGGAAAGACTAAGGATTCTGGAAATGTAAATTTTATTCATCTGTAAAGGCTGGAAATATGACTAAATCGCGAGTGAAAAAAGGGGTTGATGAAGAATCTCAGCTAAGAATCCTCACCACTGATTACATAGAAGCAGAAAGCAGCAGGAAGCCAAGTTTAGGTGACAGTTGGTCACTTCCAGGCTTGTGCCTACAATTTTTTGTTGAAATCTGACTTCTGTGAGAATCACAACACAATTAACTTTGTTTTGATGTATTTTTTGTGTCAATGGAGTGAAGTTTGTGGCTTCTAGCCAGTTGGATAATAAGATTTTTTCTCTGAGAGCTTCCACTCTAACGATGACATCATCCACTGTGGTTCCACTGATTTAAAGGAGGTTTTTGTCAAAGCAGGGGGGTCTGAGGACTCCCCTCCCAAAAACCGTAAACTCCAGTGTCATGCCTCATACATTTTTGAAAAGAGGACAAAAATGGCTACGTTTTGAAGTTTGAATGAACTCTCTAGGTGAAAGTATGACGAGGAAATAATCTTGGGAAAAACTGTTATTTTGGACTGATTTTGGAGATTCCCATTCATTTTCCCATTGACTTTTTCCACAGTTTTTCCTCAATAACTCAGCCAAAATCGGAATAATGTGAGAGAAAAGTCATTGCCCGCATGTCATGAATGAGCCGCTCGTTATGATATATAATTTGTGGGGGAGAAGCGCGCTGAAAAACAGGCGGAAGATGAAGAAAAAAAAAAAAGAAACCCACGGGAGAGTAATAAATATCTGCTTTGTATTTAAGTCACTTTGATTCAGGTGTTACTGGTCCTCAGGTATGGGTTATACAGAATATGGACATCATCTCAGTGACATCACCCACTAGGTCTCTGGGCCCGAGCTCATCTGAGATGGACTGAGGCAAAGTGGAAAAGTCTGCTGTGGTCTGACGAGTCCACATTTAAACTCTTTTTGGAAATCATGGATGTGGTGTTCTCCACAAAAAGAGGAAAAGGACAATCCAGATTGTTCTCAGTGCAAAGTTCAAAAGCAGCATCTGTGATGGTATGGGAGTGTGTTAGTGCCCATGGCATCATGGGTAACTGTCCCAGTATCTGTGAAGGCAGCATTAATGCTGAAAGGTACAAACAGGTTTTGGAGCAACATCTGCTGCCATCCAAGACACTTTGTCTTTTTCAGGGACGTCCCTGATTATTTCAGCAAGACAATGAAACCAAGACACATTCTGCTCCTGTTACAACAGCGTGGCTCCNGACTGAGGCAAAGTGGAAAAGTCTGCTGTGGTCTGACGAGTCCACATTTAAACTCTTTTTGGAAATCATGGATGTGGTGTTCTCCACAAAAAGAGGAAAAGGACAATCCAGATTGTTCTCAGTGCAAAGTTCAAAAGCAGCATCTGTGATGGTATGGGAGTGTGTTAGTGCCCATGGCATCATGGGTAACTGTCCCAGTATCTGTGAAGGCAGCATTAATGCTGAAAGGTACAAACAGGTTTTGGAGCAACATCTGCTGCCATCCAAGACACTTTGTCTTTTTCAGGGACGTCCCTGATTATTTCAGCAAGACAATGAAACCAAGACACATTCTGCTCCTGTTACAACAGCGTGGCTCCGTAGTAGAAGAGTGCAGCTCCTCGAGTGACCTGCCTGCAGTCCAGACCTGTCGCCTATTGAAAATGTGTGAAACATTATGAAGAATAAAATACAACAACAGAGACTCTGGACTGTTGATCAACTGAAGTTGTTCATCAACGAGAATGTGAAAGAATTCCAGCTCCAAAGCTTCAACAATTAGTGTCCTCAGTTCACAAACACTGAACCAGTGTTGTTAAAGGAAAGGTGATGGAACACAGAGGAAACATGAACTTTTCCCAGCTTTTACAAAAACACTTTGAGGAGCATCAAATTCAACATGAGTGAATATTTGCAAAAAGCAATAAAGTTTATCAGTTTGAACATTAAATATCTTGTCTTTGTGGTGTTTTCAATTGAATGTAAGCTGAACAGAATTGGCAAATCATTGCTCTCAGTTTTTATTTACATTTTCCACAATGTCCCAACTTCATTAGAATTGGGGTTGTAATTATCCTACCAAATACCTATAATAGAGCAAATAATAATTTGTTATTTGGTGCTTAAGGACACCTTACGCAGTTAAAGACAAAATAAAGCAAAAGACAATGAATGAAAGAACGCTTTGAAATAAATGACAAATTAATTAAAAAAAAAGTGGGGTCAAAGTTTAAGTGTCAGACAGATACCTTCGATATCTTTCTGGAAGTTCACGTCCTGTGATTGCCAAGAAGCACAGTGAATATCCCCTCCTTTAACTTAGTCTGAATGAAACCACTGAGCAGTAAAATCTTGAACTCCAGCTCCACAGCATCGATGTTATTCTGTCATTGTTTTTTACTCAGCTGCTCCAGATCTAACAGAGTGAATAACCTGAGTCATCAACACAGACTGAGGTCAGCAGAACAACAACAGCTACCAGCTAAAGAAGAAAGCAGTCTCTTTACTCATGAACAAACAGAGAATCTGTCAGTGTAAAAGAACACATGCTTGATGGGATCTGAATTATTTCTACACATGAATTAAAAACTAAAGATAGCAAAAACAGTCCAGTCCAGACATGAGCATCTGGTGATAAATATAAACTTTAGTGCATAAATTCTTAAAGAAATCAGGCTCCACAGCTTTATTGACATTTAAATAAACTCTGTACTACTTCAAAACTCCCCTCTGTTCCTCTGCAGTCTGCTGTGTTAAAGGAAAGAGGAGCAACACTGCCACCTGCTGGTTTTAACTGGAAACACTAACTTTGACAACATGAAAACCAAAAGAAAGGTGTCGGTCCTGTAGTCTGCCTGACTAAAGGGCCTATATCTTATAAAAAATGTAGCAAATTATATGCAGCAGCACACTCAGGCTGTCTGAGGGACACTGGCGAAAAATAAATCAACAAGGCCATGGATTTATTTCAAAATAAACACCATTTTATTTTGAAGGTTTGACATTGACAATAAAATACGACACTATCCACATGTGGCACCCTGTTTGTGTGTGTGTGTGTGTGTGTGTGTGTGTGTGTGTGTGTGTGTGTGTGTGTGCGTGTGTGTGTGTATACAGTTTAGCGCGTCCCACAGCTTTACTTCATAGAGTAAATACAAACAATGGAGACAAACATAAAAACAAATAAAATAAAGGCTGACAGTTTCCCATACATTCATCACAGCAGAATAACAGTCAGTGTGAGTCCGTCTCTGTGTCACAGCTGTGTGTCGATAAAAGGAGTGTTTACTGATCGATCATCATGTGGACCAATCGAATCCTCTTCTGTTTCTCTCTGACCTATCAGATCTCTACTTTGATGTCATCAGAGCTCGTCCTGCAGGGAAACAAACAGGAGGTGAGTCTGAATCGTGGGTTGGCTTCTCATGTTTGAATGTCAGGTGATCAGATGTTTACCTTTGGTTTGTTGTGTAACCGTGGTGCCAGCTGCTGAAGCCACTCCCTGATGGTGTCAGAGATGGCGTTTGAGTCCCGGCTGTTGATGACGTCTCCTGTGGTTTCGTGCTGTAAACACACAATGGTCAGTCATCATTCAAATTTAGATGAAATACTTTCTCAGCTTTGAAGCTCCAAGTTTGAACCCGTCACGTGTGTCCTCACCCTCTTTACTCCCATGTACGCAGAGAATCTGACTGTGGGATATGCCATGATCCCAGCAGACTGACAGAGATGGTGGTGAGCCTGACAGTCCACTTTACCAGCACGGACCTCCCCTTTGAGAATCTGAAAACCACACACAGGATGTCATTTTAAATAGGCTGACCAAACATCCTCTTTAGCCGTGTCCTCCTTTTTGGTGGAAAAATTATATCCAGAAGATTTTATAAAGCTCCCTAATAGTTTTGGGGTTTTCTCAGCTTGTTCTACAGACCATTGATAATTGAAATGAAGCAAAGCTGCACTGAGCCACTGGCATTATTCTGATGCACCAACCTGTAAAGATGTTGAACAGGAAAACATGCTCTGTTTGCGCTACGCTCTCAGACTAGAATCTCAGACAAAATGCTGGAGTGGAAAAACATTTTCACAGACAAACGGGAGATATATAGCAGTACCCCCTTTTCCTTGCGGTTGTGACTGGTGTTGAGAATTATTTTTTTTGGCCCATATTAAGTAATATTTTAAGGTTAAAGTCAAAATATTGACATTAAAAAACAAAGTTATTAGAAATAAGTCAAAATCTGAGATAAAAAGTCTAAATTTTGTGATAATAAAGCCAATTTTGAGATAAAAAGCCACATTTTTTTGAGGGGAAAAAAGTCAAAGTTCCTCTTGAAAGTCTAATATTGAGATAACAAAACTTTTGAGGCAAAGAGTTGAATTTTGAGATGAAAAGGCCAAATTCATAGATAAATAGACAAAATTATGGGGAAAAAGTACAAATTTTGACTTTTCATCTCAAAATTTTGACAAAATATGAAAAAAAAAAGAAATCTCAACAAAGCAAGCTTTTCATTTTCTACATGTTTAACTGGTGAAAATTGGCTTCTATACATCCTTTATCTTCATCACAGATAATTTCACTTCAAACAGAAAGGAAGAGTTTTAAACAAATGTTTGGGTTTTCTTTTCAGCATCTTTGTTTTTCTTCACTATCTCTAAGAGGCCAGGTTGGGGGCCCTCTTTTGGGGATCTTAAAATATGGTCACCCTATTTTAAACTCTCTACCTCTCAAAGAGTTTATGTTTCTGAAAGAAGAATCTGATCCTGTTCATCTCACCCGAGCTACAGTCTCAAACTCTGGGGCAAAGTGTTGACAGGGTCCACACCACGGTGCGTAAAAATCCAGCACCCAGTGATCCTTTCCCAACAGAACCAGAGTCCTGAAGGTGTCTGGGGTCAGGTCCACAGACGCTCTGGGTAAGGCGCTGAAAACACACAAGATGTAAACATCGAACACACATCTAGTGGAGTCCACTTAAACAGAGAGAGAAAATGAGTGATCTGACCTCTGGGACTTACCTCAGTGCCCATGATCTCAGTGTATGAGCATCTCTGTGCCAACCGTTATAGCTCCTGAAGAGACAAACATACAGATAAAACACAGTCTCATCCATCTCTCCTTCTGACTGCAGCTTTTTGTTAGAGTGTTTAACAATTTCTGCTCAGACAGACTGAGTATGTGGAACATACATGAAGCGATCTGGCTGCCTGGTGTTCCCGGGGTAGACACGGACTTCAGGATATGCCCTCACGTTCTGACTCCTGCAGAATGGCTGAAACTGCTGACAGTCCACTGAACCAACCTGGATCTGACCACTCACCATCTGGACGGAGAACAGACCAAACAAAAGGTCAGCCGAATCATAGATGGACTAAACCTGCTGAGAAACTCCTCTCCATAGTGTGTAGAATGTGTGTGGTACCCGGGCCATGCGTCTCCACTCTGGCTTCAGAGCCTGACAGGGACCACACCACGGAGCGAAGAAATCCACCGCCCAGACCTCTCCTTGAGCCCGACCTGTGAACCACACAACAGGAGAATGTACAGTCATGGACGAGAGCAATGGCACCCCTGGACTTTTTCCAGAAAATACACCATTTCTCCCAGAAATTGTTGCAATTAAAAATGTTTTTGGTATTACTGTGTTTATTTCCTTGATGTGCATTGAAAAAAAATGTATGAAGAAAATAGCTAAAATAGATATGATTTTACATATGTTGCAAAAAATGGACAGGACAAAATTGTCAGCACCATTTTAAAACTTTTTTAAAATCAGTTCATTTCAAGCAGGTGATGCTTGTTTAAACTCAGCTGTGGTGAGTAACAGGTGCTGGTAATATAGAAATCACACCTGACGCCAGTTAGAATGTATAAAAGTTAACTCAACCTTTGTGTTGTGAGCCTTTGTGTGTCACATTAAGAATGGAGAAGAGAAAAGAGAGCTAAGGAGTGTCTGAGGACTTAAGACGCAAAATTGTAAAAAAAAATATGAACAATCTCAAGGATACAAGTAGTTACTCTGTCTACTATGTCCAATATAATCAAGAAGGTTATAACCCGTGGAACTGTGGTTCATCTACCTGGATGGGGGCTGGATAGAAATTTGACAAAAGAATGCAACACAGGACAGTTCCAATAGTGGAGAAACATCCTCAGACAACTTCCACACACATTCAAGCTGTCCTACTGACCCAGGGAGCAGAAGAGTCAGCTCTGACCATACGACATCATCTTAGAAGAAGCGCGATGACAGGAGACCAAGGAGAACCCCACTGCTGACTAAGAGACATAAAATCCAGACTGGAGTTTTCAAAAACATACCTGAGTAAGCCTCAGTCCTTTTGGAAAAGTAAGTCATTCTACAGTTTACAGAAAACAGAATGAGGTCTACAAAGAAAAGAACACAGTGTCTACAGTCAAACATGGTGGAGGTTCAGTGATGTTTTGGGGTTGTTTTGCTGCCTCTGGCTCTGGGGGCCTTGACAGTGTGAAGGAGTCATGAAATCTGGAGATGATCAGAATCTTTTGGGCTGTAATGTAGGGCCTAGTGTCAGAAAGCTGGGTCTGTGTCAGAGGTCATGGGTGTTCCAGCAGAACAATGACCCAAAAAATACCTCAAACAGCACGTTCTTTACCAACCTCTGTTTCAAGACCTCTCAAGACTTCAAGTAGTTACTCAGACCTAGATTTAGGGGAACTTGTGGATACCTCTCTAGAGAAAACTGCTGCTGCAAGAAGGCAGCCTTCAAATCTGAGAGATATGAAGTAGTTTGCTAAAGAAGAGTGGTCCAAAATTCCATCTGAGAGGGGTAAGAAACCTCTTGATGGTTATAGGAAGTGACTGGTTTCAGTTATTTCTTCCGAAGGGTGCATAACTGATCGTAGTTGAGGGTGCCAACAATTTTGTCCAGCCCATTTTTTTGCGTTTTGTTTAAGATTGTGAAAATGTTGGCTTTTTCTTCAGTGTTTTTTCAATGCAATCAAGGAAATAAACTCATTTATACCAAAAACATTTATAATTGCAACAATTTCCAGGAAAAATTGTGTATTTTCTGGAAAAATACACTACAATACTTTCATCCATGACTGATGTAGCAGCAGAAGTCCTTTGAGCAGGTTCTGCACTTAAAAGTGCTTTGGAGTGTCACAAACAATTAAGAAATTCTCTGTTTTTGTGGTTGTAAACTCATTAAAAATGTCTCAGTCTAAGCTTGTGCAGCAGTGAGATTATCCTGCAGCGACAAGTGTTGGTCTTGCAGTTTGCGCCAGGGTTCCAGCAGCTTACCTGAAACTTTCTCTGCAAAGCTGGAAGGATCCAGGACCACCACTGACGGATTCACCAGATCCTGAATGGATAAATAGAATCTCTTTTCATCGACATGTTACAAACCAGATGTTAGTGCAGCCATTCTAAAACTGGAACATCACAAAGGAGATGAAAGCAGTGTGCATTTTCATTTATATCTTTCAAGAATGAACTCTTTAAACTTTGCATATAATTTGAGATAAATGAGATATTCTCAGGAGTGCAGAGAGAGTAAAAGGCTCTTCTGTTGTATTTGTGTTGTTAGTACCTGTATGAACTCCAGGATGCCATCAGCTGAGTGTTGTCCCTCGTACTCGTGAACAGAGGAGCCGTTAAAGATCACAGTGGTGGGATACGCCTGAATATTATACTGACAAATGAAAAAAACACCAAATATGATCAGCCTGTCTGTGGTTCATTGATAATGATTCAGTCCAAGTGTGAATGGCCGTACCATAGAGCAGAGGCTCTGATGGATGGTACAGTCAAGAGTACCAAACCTCATCTGTCCCGCTAACTGGATGGAAGCTTTTCTCAGCTCAGGGAGTAATGCGCGACACGGAGGACACCACTGAAAACAAGACAGCAATTATTATTCATGTTACCATGTAAGGATGTCATTTGTCACTGCCTCAGGCCTAAAACCTTTCACAAATAGAAGTTTCAGGATGTTTTTGCCCTTTCTGGAGCCTGATGTGTTTAAACGTTCTCCCATTCCTGCCTGCCTCTCACCATGTTATTCATTTGTGCTACAGTTGTAACACTCTGTTTGTTCAGCCTCCATGACAAACAGGGGTTCATCAGGTAGGAACATGAACTCTAAAATATTTACAATTAAGTCTGCTTTTCTCCAGCGATGCCTCATTGCTTCTCTGTATCCTGGACTAAGATATAATCATGTTTCCATTTTTAGTACACAGGATTTATCTCATCAGATCTGCTTCAAAGTTCAGTCTGATCTGCTCTAAAAGCTGGTTGTGTTAATGTGGGGCTAACAAAAACAACCATGATGTTGGTAATGATATAGTTGCTGACAGTGTTCTTAAGTTGTGTGCTGCTGTGGTATCAGTAAACAAAGTAGATTCAGAGTATCAGACTAATGTTTTAAAGGTGCCATGTTATACTTTAGAAAACAGTTAAAAGTCATTGGATGCAGAAGTCTGATGTCCCAAAGTCATGAATGGCTCTTTCCTGAAATTACTTATATCCCCGATAAAAACTACTCACAAACGGCAGCTGTCAACTATCTTAAAACAAAACTTATATCGCGGTTTTTAACGTCCAATAACTAATGAGAAACCAACTTCTCAGTAAAAAAAAACACCTGAACACCATGCAGCCAGATGACATCTTCATACTACCTTAGCATAAAGATGAGAGAAACGTTTCTACAAGGTATCGTCATTTTTTAAAGTTTTGCTGGCTCATATCCGGAATGCATGGGTCGGGGCATCTGCTGGAAGCTTCAGTTTGAGCCGAACGTTGTTTCGTCCACTCATTGTACAGTCATATGTATGATAATGACTGTGCAGTTCCACGGAGGAAGCAGCAGGAGACGAAGCAGGCAGATGTGGTTGCATCACTTTGTTCTGGTGTGTGCGTCTTGGGTGGTGACGTGTGTACCGGCTTGATTTTAAAACAGCTCACTTGAGGAGAGATTTTCAGAAAGAGGGAGCTAGTGCAGAGAGGAGAGGATGGTTGTTTGTTTTTTTTTAAATATCAGGGGGTGTCAAAGACACGCTTGGGACCCATGTTTTCATTAGTAACCCATACAAAAGTGGATTTTGCGTAATAGGGCAACTTTTAAAAAGGGCAGAGACATATATGAAAGAAAAAAAAACAAGTTTTCTACATGTATCAGTCATTTTCCTGATTCCAAGTTGTCTGTCACCAACCGGAGCAAAGAAGTCCACCAGCCATGGCTCCTTTTTGTCTGAAGGAAAGTTTTCAGGTCTCAGAGTGGTCACGTGAGCACGAACGCTGTCTCTTGCAAAACCCACAATGTTGTACAAGACATTTTTACCTTCAGAGAGGACAGACACACGTTACACACTTCACAGCTGTCTACTGGACACAAAAAGACTTTGAAACTTTAAAGAAAACAGGAAAGTTATTCAGACATCAGCACTTTACTGACCATGGTGGATCTCAAAGTCCTGGATCCCCAGTCCTTTAAAGACGGCAACACAGGGTTTGTGAATGTACAGAGAATCACACAACTCTGCATCTGATATACAGTCCACTCTGCCCACCTAGAGAGAGACACACAGACAGTCAGCTGTGTGTTCAGACACATAGTCAGACAGAGAAAGACAGACAAGTACCTGTATGTGGTCATCTCTGAGGGAACCTTTAAGCTTCTTATACTCATTGGAGGCGGGGCTTCCATCTTCAAATGTAAAACTGACCAACCAGCGATGGTGAGCCAGTTTCCTCTGGAGACAGGGAGTTAGGTATCATTAGCAGGATAAGCATGTAAAAATGTGCAGGAGCTGTAGCATGAAAGTGAGTTTGTACCTGGAAACTTTCACTGGTCAGCAGCTCCAGATCAGGAAGATGATCGATGGCCAGAGCGTAAATCTCTCTGCAGTCCAAAGTCTTCAGCCACTGAAACATCAAACACACACAGGGGGGTCAGTCCTTAGTGTTTTGGACCTATCAGAGATACAACCACTCCTTCTGTGTGTGTTAGGTAATGTATTTCTCACCAGAACACTGTCAGGTTGATCTAAAGAGCTGCCAGGTGGGAACAAAGCAGTCGCTCCACTCGTTACCTGAAAGATCAGAGATTAGAGATTTGAGATGTAATCCCTCTGATGATGAAACTGCTGTTGTTACTTCCAGGAAGTAGAGGTGCACTTATTAACAAATCGTGACCAGAACGGCGCATCTCCTCCAGGAAGTTTTTTGTCTTCTAACACATAAAGAAGTAGTGCTGCTGAAGACGAGATCAGGAAATATCTAAACTTCCGTCTTTGCTGTTTGGATTTATCCAGTAGATAAATCTCAGAATCACCTGCAAAGAATCAGAGCTACAGTGGGGTACCTCAACAGGAGTTAAACAAGAATATGGCCAAAAATGAAGTGCATCCATTTTCAAATCTGCAAGTTTGTTAAGGGAAAAACAAACATGAAGTAAATAGAACTTAACTAGATAGTTTGCTTGAAGAGCAAAGTTTTAGATAAAGCTGTGAACCTAACCTGGAAACTTTCACATAGTTGCTCCTGTGTGGTGCAGTCCATCCACCCCACCTTCACCAAACCGTCCTGAGAACATACGTATGACTGTGAGCAGATATTAAAACTTCATCACACTTCCAAGAGCTTGATAAAATCAGCGATCTTCTCTCACCAACATGCCGGCCAGTTTCTGTCGTGTTCTTGACTCCAGACAATCTAAAGACAGAGCGGTGAAAGTGTTAGCTTCCTGGTACACTTTTAATTATAAAAAGCTCTCTTAAAAGTCTACAAAACCAGCCTCAGATGTCTCCATTTATTCAGACAGTATTTTTATTCAGCTCTTTCAGTTCACTGGCTAAATCCACCCTGGTATTCAACAAAACAGGACGTCCTATGTAATAAATGTAAGGCGAATAATAAAACCAGCGTGGCAGGGTGCCTATAAACTCTGTGGGTAAAATCTGTGCAAATACAGGTGGGGTGATGTGACAGGAACACTTCAAGGATATAAAATAAATGTGAATAAGGCACCTCCAGAGTCAGAGCAGAAAGTTATCAGCCAGCCGAGCCCCGATGAGAAGGCAGACTCGATCTCACTGAACACGTTACC
>RPOG01001351.1:62500-157944 GCA_008086565.1 Thalassoma bifasciatum | reverse complement strand
TAGAATGGCCGAAACTCACACTCACATGTGCACACACCTACACCCAAATCTATTAGCACATCCACACATGAAGCATTTCTTATCATAAACACTGATGTAGTTGTACAGTGATTCATGCTCAAACATCCGCACACAAAAAGGTAAGTAATGATAAGCTTTCATGTTCAAAGAGCTACTCCAAAATTCAACGAAATGTCACAGAACCATGACATTTTGGAGAAATTTCCCTGTATGTTTCAGAGTAATCTCTGGAAAAGACAAAATTATCCGCTAAGTATCTCAGCCCTTAAGAAAGCTCCTAAGGTGAAAAACTGTTAAGAGTAGTTAGGGGGACTTTTAGGAGGATTAAGAGTTTTTCAAGCTGAGGAGAAAATGGCATGAGAACTGTGTGATGGAAGAAATTTTCTCTTGAATACCAAAAGACAGAGTTGGATACTGACAGAGCAAAATATCTCTGACTGGACTGTAAGTGATTATGTTTGAAGTAAATCTCTTAAGAGATAAACTGATATTTCTTGCCAGTGATGCAAAGCAATGTCACTTAACATGAGAGGGATCACATAATTAAGATAATGCTGCATTAATGAATGTGTTTTTAATGTAAGGCATGAAACCCCATTGTGCTTTTTACACAACATGCCATGGGCTATATCTTGGTCCTCTACTGACCACAGAGGGCTACAGAGCAACAATAGTTGGTAAACTATGTATCAAACTTACAAACTGGGGAAAACAACAATGTATAAACAGTCAGCAAATAAACTTAGACAGTCTTGAAAGTGACCAACCCAGGAGTGATCTTTGTGTGGGTAACACTGCAGGAACTATCAGCCTAGTTGAAAAAGCTTATAGTCAGATCTGGGACTTAGACTGCAGAGGAGAAATTGGTCCACTGAGCTCTGTCTTTCTCTCTTTTCTCCGTCTTTGTCACTTACTTTGAACCTTAATGCCCAATAGATAATCTTGGAAGTTCCTGTGCCTCCTTGTCTCATAGGTTTCTCTGGGTCGTAGCTGTAGAGGGCCTGCTGTTGTGGACCTGCCAGACTCCATCTTCTACAACTACTGTAGTATCACCATCACTGTCACTGCTACAAAAGCTGCTAATTTCTAACAAGTCTGAGCCCAACTGTTATGATTGGCACTTTTATTGTGAAATAAAAGTAAAATGACCACTGTATAATGACAAATGCAAGTGTGGAACCAAACTTTTGAAATTGGCCTATTTGCAATAATTGGCAGTACCTGCATTTTCTACATCCCTTTCTTTCCCTCTCTTCTGTCACATCACTCCTTCACTGCGACTTCTTTCTAGATTTTGTGAGTCAGTCTCTTGGAAGAATTTTGAAGCATTTGTGAAAGTGGGAACTAATTTATCCCTGGCATTTTTTTAACCACACTGAGAATATAAATTGACAACAGATTTTCACTTTGACATAAGCATGGAAAAATCCAGACAGTGGTCCCCTGGTATTGTATAATTACAGTGCTTGGTGAAACAGAGATGAAAAGAGAGCAGTGTACAGATGTTGTGAAATACAGAGGGAAGGCTGGAGGTGAATGATCAGAGGTCAAGAGGATGGAAAGTTCATCTCAAGAAAATGGCCAAGTGAGGAGATCTTTGGCTGCCTGAAATGAGAGGTTGTGTCCGTTTCTCTTGCTTTACCATAAAAAACCTACATCCTTTCAACTTTCATTCGACTGACATATTAATTTATTTTCAGTAAAATAATGTTTGATTAACCCTGACCCAGGATGACTTCTGATGCTTTTTCTGACATAATCAGTTCCTAAAACTTTGAATTTTTTCAGGCAGTGGAATACTAAACCATATTTGCACCACGGCTCTATTTCATACAGTGACATTTGCTGACAGTTTGTTAAGCAGTGTTTGCGCTTTAGGCAGGGAAACCTCATCCACGTCTGGGTCATGTTTTAATTTTAGAGCCATCACAATCTTATGTCACGGTAATAGCGCACACACACACTCACACACCCACTGAGTGCTCCGGTTAACTTTGAGTCAGATGTACAGTACCTGAGTAAGCAACCCTCCAGCTATTTCTGGTTCTCCCTGAAACTTACACACACAGACACACGTAAAAACACATAAATCACCTAATCACACATCCACACAAACGTGTTTCGTGCATGCATGCAGACATTAGATACATACAGCCTCCTAGCTATTTCTGGGCGAGTGGCAAAATAATATGTTTTGATAAGGTCAACAGCAGTCTGTATGCGGTTTCCAAACAGACTCTCTAGATGCAGAAATGTCTCTTGAGTTAATTGACAGCGGAAGAAACATGTACACAGAGAGGCAAAGCTAGAGGCAAGGAGAACAAACAGTGAAAGTACGATGAGAATTTCACACATAAAGCCGGTGAGAACTACAAATATTTCCTGGTTATTCTGCCTATTTAGTAAAACCTTACCGGCTCTATGAAGGGTGTGTTTAATGTGAAAAATATATATTGACTCACTTGCAATGAGAATTTTTTGGAGGAAAAAAAATAGGGATGCTTGGGTTTAAACAACAAAACTTTGTAACTCTCAGCAGTTGGTGCCCAATTTACTAGTTGATTAAACAACTTATTAATAGATTTATTCACTTGGAGGCTGACGTGGGAGGACACTGAGCTTCAGTCCAGCAAGTGCCCTATCAACTAATGTGTATTTGATCTGATGATTTGAAGGTATATATCATCAGATAGGACTTCAAAGAGGGCTATTCGTTTTTTTTAGCCTTCATGCTGTCCTACTGGTAACGCTATGGTAGCTTTTAATGTTTTACAATCCCTATCCTTTTCATATTAGTGTTTTAAAAAACCCTGTTTACAGCCTCTGTCTGATATGCGTCATTTTAGCTGCAGTCTCCTTAAGACTTCCTGCTCCTCAAAACCCCTGCCCTCTGATTGGACAGCCCCCTAGAGGCCTATCAGGGTCAGAGCTCGGAGGCAGACCTTGGTGTTTGAGACCTGCCCCTAAATTGTCTCGTGATCCAGTTAGAAGATCCTGATGTGATGACCTCGTCACTCCAGCAAGTCTGAAGATCTTGTGCTATGTTTAGGATGGACTGTTTGTTGGAGCAGCTTAAGAACCAATTCAGAGATTTTTAACTATGAATATGTAGCAGATTGAAGACCTGCATGTTTAGTGTGAACATTCAACACTGTCACCTTATACCCATGTTAAAAATATGGGAAAATACAACACCCATTCATTTATAAGAATATTCAGAGTGTCTGTAAAGCCTATGTATAATTTAAACAATATATGACAAAGGCAAGTGATAAGATATCTTAATCAGAGTCATTCTGTATACACAATAGTTCTCAAAGTTTTTAATCACATTGTATTTTTGTATTTCAGGTATTCTTTTGATGAAAGGGTACTGTTAAATAAACCCCTAATAAATGGCTAATCCTCAAGAAAAGGAGCAATGTCTGTCATGGTTAACTGAATCAAAATCAGATACAAAGACTCAGTGAAACTACAGAAGTGACAGTTTTGGAAAAAAGGAGGAGTGGACGACCAAGACAGATGTTTTGGGGGTTTTTTTTACGATAAAGAGACTTTGTAGATACCCTATATGACTGATTATAATTTAATGTATTTATTTCAGTATTTACATTACTGAACTCCATTCAGACATCTACAGTCATATTTTGTAGGAAATATTTGTTCAACACACTGTAAGAGGTCACAGACGTCAGTGGCAGTCTAGTGATTCTCAAAAATATTTTACAACTTCCCTACTACTATCGACCATCAATCCATTTAACAAGAAGTTTATGTCAGTCCAAATCCAAATATCCTGCTTTAAATCTACAGCTTTCGGCGTATAATTTGCTAATCTTGTCATGGATTCCATATACAAGAGCCTTCTATACAAAGTTGCATTATAGGAAATAAAAATGTCCTTAGTCGCACGCCAGCTGTATAGAAAATGCTTCAGGACTGATGCCAGGTTGTAAGCAGGCGAAGTGTTAAAGCTACTTTTATGGTGCAATAACTTTCTGATACTTCTCAAACATGAGGTCTACATGTTAAATTGGCACAACATTTTGGGATTACAGCACGGGCCTGAAAGTTGAAACAGAGACAGAGTGTACTGTATGTGAGTGTGTGTGTGTCCAATTTCCCAAGGCCTTTCATATACCACAGCCAGACCTCAAAACTATCATCAGTGTTCTCGGTCCCATCTGCCAAAGTCATCACCCACACACAACCCCCCCCCCCCATCTCTTTCTCTCTCTCTCTCACTCACACACACACACACACACACACACACACACACACACACACACACACACACACAAAAGAGGTGTGAAATAGCCAACCCTCACCATTTTCACAAGGGTGGGAACCTGGCTATAAACTTCCTAACGTTCTTAACTTCTGTTCGTCATTTCAACACATTGACTTCCTCTCCCTCCTTCACATACAGTGAAACACACACACACACACACACAAACAAACATTTGTTGTCAGCTTGTTAGTCTGCTGAGGTGTTGGTTCTGAGAGGGGAAAGCAAATGATGTGAGAAGAAGCTCGTAACAAGTACTCTGAATCTTTCCTGTTGAAATTCACACATATACTTTAAATGAACACGTACGTTTTTAGATACCAACAGATTACAGCATGGAAACACCAATACACTTCATTCCAGTATTTCTTATCTTTATGAAAGAAAAATCTGCAGCGCCAGGTGAAAAAAGAAAATTAAAGTGGAGGCCTATCAGACAGAGCATCAGTGGGAAAGTCGCACATGATAAATGAGATGCTGAAAGAGCCATGAAAGATGATGGTGGGACAAGACATCATGTCTTCAACTCACATTGAGATGTTTGAATTATCAGACAGCAGCTGTGGTGTCATGCTTGTTTCAGGCCAATTTGACACAATTTTTTAAACAACTATGGGATATCTGGACATGAATATTTATCTGATTACATAAGGAAACAAATCATGAGACATTAATGGAAGGAATCCATTAAAAATTGATTAGTATACTCTAAGAGATCTTATTGTTCTTGTTTTGGCAGATGTGATTTTTCATGCTTGTACTAAAACAAAACGTCCATGAGTTTAATGCTGTGTAGAAATATACATATTTTTATGAAGTTTCTCCTGTTCTCATCTTTCTTTCTAAATCTTCAACTTTCTGAATATAGAAAATCAAACGTGTGAAAAGTGCCACTAGAGAAAAAAAGCTGACGTGGGCTATGGAGAAATTAAACAATAAAGAATTAAGCAACAATAGCTTTTGATTACAACTAAACAATAAGAGTTATCCAGAACATCTACTTACAATTAAGAAGCTCTGTTTGCAATTTTCTCTCCTTACACCAAACAATGTAGAATCTCTTCAAACTCTCAAAAACCCTGAGGAAATTCAGGAGGTATCATAAATCTTTTGATCTGCTGTACCCATAAAGAACCTGATGTGCCAAAGAACAAATGTGAAAAGCTTTCCTTGTAAGTTTGAGATCCTTTATGAATGTGATTCATAAAGAAATTCAGTAATGACACATTTAGACAACAATGAAATCAAGTCCCAGGGGCATAAACTTTTGTTGTTGAGTTGGAAAAGAAGAATGGGAACTGACTGCATGAGTTAAATCCACAATTAGCTCTTAAAGTAAAATGTGATAATTACAGGCCCATGAAGGTCTCAAGTGTTAGCACTTTTTTGTGAATGTTTCTTTCAGTAAATGCTGATAAACTGTGATACTTCTAAACTATCTGAAATGTGCCTATTGTGCTAAAATTTAATGTAACGCATGTAGTGACACTATTTGATAGGTGCCTCTTATTAGTAATTCTGGCTTAGTGTTCAACAATTCCTGGTTATGACTTACTTTTACATGATGTGTTGTCTGCAACATAAACAGTGCCACTATCTGGCCCACTACGTCCCTCAGAGCAGTGCTTGTTCATCTGTTTTGGGTATAACTCAGTAGGAGTAAGTTACATAGAGGCCTACTTTAGCAGCATGAGCTCAAAAACAAGACAGCTTACCAAAATATTATCAAAAAAAACAACAGTTCTTTATTTTTCTGAAACATTGCTACGATAAAATGTTTGAAAAGCAAAAATGCTTTGCCAGGACTGTCTCTGAGAGCAGGACAAATACAAGATTTATTGATTGAAGTTTGATGGACTTACAACAGGAATCAGACATTTTATCTCCTCCAACATGTTCTCTTTATCCTTTTTTGTGATAGTCGTTCTACGTTAAAGGGTGAAGTGTATCAGTTAATTAATCAGTCCATTAACGAAAATACGCTCAACCCCTTGTGGAAGAAGCAAGTAGAATGTAACAAGGCCGGGAGTACGTGATCTGATGATCATTCAGATGACATTACCCTTACGTGTTTTGGTTGAGCACAGCACGCACAGTGACGCAGAAGTATGTGCTCATGACTGTCGGCCACCAGTGTAGGCAAAAACCAGGCTTCACAAAACAACTTCAGACAGACCTGTTGTTGCACTTGCAGGAATTTACATAAATATATATACTTGAAACGGATCAATGAACTGTTGTCAGATTACCAACAGTACAGGCTAGGGTATCATCATATCAGGGTGCATTCCACCTACCTTTGCTCTCCATGCCTGCTAAAGCCTGCTATTTGGACTACAAAAATACTACAGAAACCATGCTGAAAATCAGGACCCATGGGACCAAATTCTAAATTTTCATGTCAAATCTGTCAATAGAGATTAGTCAGGGCTTAGATCTAGGGGTCAGAGATCAGTTTCCAGCCTCTGTTTGAGTGCATTCCTCTGGGAAGGGGATGAGGTGTGTTCTTGGCTGACATTGTGGCCTCTAAAGAAACAAGGACTTCAAGGATTTAATTAAAGGCTTTAAAAAGGAAAAGAAAGCAGGAGAGAAGAGGGGAGAACAGTGCTACCTGCAGTAAAAACTCTTCTTTTTACCTTGGTAGGGAGGCGTACTGTCGTTCGACCTCTTCATACCGTGGTGCCAATCTGGGATCTGGTCCTCTGGCTGGAATCTGGTCAAAAGAGATGGTTGGTAAGTTTATGAGCATTCTGAAGCATAACCTAAAAAATAAAAAAGTCTGAGTGTGTTTCTGTGTGTAAAGGGTAACTAGGAAATGACTAGTTATCAGGGATTTAGAGACAGAGTTTCGGTCCTCTAAGGTCTTAGTAAAGGAGGGGTGGGGCGTCTCCATTCGAGATTAGGTTTCTTCAAAACAGGATGGCGTCGTCTCGCTTGTACCCACACACACACACAAACACACACACAAGCATGGTCATACATGCACACAGACAAGTCTCATCTCAATCTTTGAGAAAAAAAATAAAAAGGTGATGCTTCAGTGTTGAGGTTCCAATCACTTCTACTTCCTCTAGTCTTCTACATCGAACTTGCATCTTCTTTCCTCTATTCCCTCTTTTTACTGGTACACATATGTAAACACACACAAAGCACAAGCACAAGCACACACACACTCACACACACACATAGTAGCTCTGTCAGAGATTATCCCGCTCTATTCATGTGGGAGATTTCAGCTGCCATGGCGCTCCATAAAGAGGTGGACTAAACCCCAAACGTCAACAAGTTTCATTAACATTCACACGAACACACAAATACAAACACACACAGAAGTATGCACAAGTAATTTCTTTGTAAATTAGACTCATTTGAACATTATGTGTGATGAGAGAGGAAGATGAAATTCAGAGGGTTGTGACTCTGCATACACACAGAACTCTTATAATAATAATGATGCTTATACGCAGCGTTAAATAGTCCCTTTGGGGTCCATGTGATACCGAGGCTCTGACAATGGCCTATCGAATGTCTATCACACCCTTGCCAGTGCGAAATATTGCTCTCTGATGGGCATCACTGAATGTCATCAGCACATTTTGAAGCTGTTATGTCCTGCAGAATTATGATGTACACTGTGTTCCAACATCATGAAAATGAGTAAAAAAGAACAGGATGCTGATGTGTGGGGGCCTCAAATGGTGAGGACAAAAAAAGTTTACTGAAAACTAGTTTCTCTCTCTCCTCAATTCAAAGAACCACTGTCATCACATTAGATAGTATAGACCAAAGCCTTTTCATCTCCTCCTCTCTTTACATTCCAGGGAACGATGCCAGAAGGTATATAAAACAGATTTGCCCACCCTGCTTTCTGTTAAACATCTGTCTTTATAGCTTCAATATCTCAGGTAGAGAGAGAGAAGGATATTAGGTGAGAAGAGTGGGGTGGAGCAATAGAATGAAAAGGCATTAGGCGAAGAAGACGGGAGGAAAGAAAGACAGAGTGAATGAGGGGTAAATGAGATAGAGAGAGCAGCCAGGATGATATGAAGAGGAGGAGGGGTATTGTGAAGCAATTGAGAAGTGAGAGGGAAAGCGAAGGGATGAGAGGTGAATCACCGGATGAGAGCGAGAATGGGGTGAAAAAGAGGACGTAAGAATGGAGAGGTGAAAGGGTCATGGACGAAATATTCTTTAATAAGATGTTAAAAGGAGGAGGAAGAGGTAGCAGAGTGGAAGAGAGATGAACGCAACATCTGGCAGACACTGAGAGGTGTGAGGGATGAGTAAAGGGGTTTTGGAAAGAAAAGAGTCACGTATGTGGGAGCGAAAATAAAACTGGGGGAGGCAGGTGTCAGAGAAATGGAGGAAGGAAGAGACTTGAGACCAGGGGTTGATATATTGGCATCAATGTATTCTTTTATTTTGGTCAATAACTCCCATTGGAAGACTACAAGCAATGATAGATTTGTCAGCCTCCCTATCTTCTGCCTGTATCTGTCACTCTCAGGTGGAGCTCACTCGTTCCAATGAAAACAAATTATCTTCACAATGAGACTACATCTGTCATTTTAAAAGGTACATATTTTCCCCAGAATGGCTGAAAATGCACCCAAAAGGAATATCATCCTCATGAAAACATCAGAGCATGTACCCAGGTGAAGGATTTCTAGTCAAATACTTGTGTTACAATGTTACAAATGCCTTTCACTGAGTGGTCCAGTAATTTTTTAAGCACTGTTTATGTTTTAGTTTATGAGCTGGTTTTTGAGCTTTTTCATGTCCTTATCTGGGGAGGACATGACAGTGGGAAGATTAGGGTGTAACCTGGGAAAGAGGCCACTGGCTTGGATTCCAGTAGTTAATGTATATCACCAGATTAAGCAGATAGCAAAAAAAGGTACTTTGCAAAAGCTTAGTGTCTTATTTTAATGCACGCAAACAACGCCAATACACAAAGGAGCTATCTGCTTTGCAATTTTATTTGTAGAGCATTTAACTCTTTGCAGGTGTTGTCTTTTAAACAAGTTTATTTGGTGCAAAAGCAGCAAAATCATTTTGTAAGTCACGCCCTAACTGCCTTGTGTTACATTTTGACGACAGGCTGGTGTGTCCAGGCAGAAACTAAATGAGGTATCAGTAAATAGCATCTTGTGAGTGAAGATGGCTAATGTAAATACATTAACCACTGACCTAAGAACTCCGCTTTTTTCTGGACAAATAGTATGATGTGCTGATAAAGTACCTTGGTACAGACAGTCATATTGAGTTCATGTCTTCTGCGCAAGTGTGTCCCTGTGTGTTTCCAAACACATGGATCAAGTGGAGATTAGTGCTGGATGTCACAAACTGAGCAAACACAAACAGATGAGTGTGTAATGACTGCATGTGTACATATGAAGCGAGGAGGTTCAAAGAAAGCAAACAAATATCTGACCACACACAAATACATGCAGGACGCAGCTGGAATTTAGAAGAATTGTAAATACAAGCTGATATTATAAAAGATAAATGTGACTGATGACAAGTTTTTTTTCTACTTTCAAAGCAACATGGATCAGTGTTCTGCAGAAATAGCCTTATATGGATGTCTGTCTGAATAACTTCATAGCAGCATCCCTGTTTTCTGCTCAACCAGCTTTTTAATATGTTTGCTATTTAATCTATAAAGTTACAAGGTAGATGATGAAAACCTGAACACTTACTACTTCTATTCTGAGGATCATAATTCTAAAATTGTTGAACTATTTAGACTAAATGAGTGTGTGGCATTATGCAAATTTTTTTCAGTCTTTCACCCACACAAAAACAAGTATACACAATCCTCATCACAACACACTTAACCAAAAAATGCAGAGCATCTCTTTCAAGTAAACTACTGTACACATGCACAGGCAAAGTCTCACTCACGCACGCAGTCAACCACACAGCTTTCTCTCTCCCACTCCAGGAGCTCGCACACATATTTAATATAACTTCTTCTTGTGCAGGGCTGTGGCAGTAGTGCCGCGCACTGGTTGGGGTAATGGTCTAGTGAAAAACCATTTCACGGCATAGCGAGCAGAGGAGAGGCAGAGAGGAGAGCACGGAAATCAAGCAGAAGAGACTGATACTGAAGGAAGAGGGAGCAGACACACACACACACACACACACACACACACACACACACACATACATGCATACACACACTTACACAGGCGCGCACACACTTTAAGAGGGGCTCATCTCTCTCGTTTCAACAGACCCTTCAATTTACCCATAAAACACACCACCCCATCACTTTCAGCACTGACACACACATTCTCCTTCTGTCTTCGAGCTTTTTTCCCTTGGCCTGACTTACACCGACACACACTCACACTTGCACACACACATATAATGGCCCACATGTCCCAACTCACTCGCTCTAGCTTTTTCAAGGATTTCAAAGGGATTTAGATCGACATGGAGTATTTGGTAGATGCACACTGCTTCAATGAGACTACTTAGCCCGAATGTGAAGTGTCGCTCTCTTTCTTTCATCTCTGCTTTCAACTCTTTTTGTGCTCTTCTTCAACACTTATATCATCTCCATCTCTACCCTCCTCACACTCCTCCTCTTTTACCCCTCTTTGGACTCTTTCCCAACTTCTCTCTTTCATCCTCTCTTGCTCACTTCCTCCCTTCACACATCCACACCTCATTTTTTCCCTTCATTAACCATCTCTCCTTGAGTGAAATAAAGGGTTCCTCTGAGCACCGTTAAGCCCCTTCCCTAACCTTTACTCTTACTTAAGATCTCTTATAACACCAACATCCTTCATGCTGTTATCTTACTTCTCCTTCCAATCCATCACTTATCCCTGAATTTACAACTCTCTTCCCGATTCCCTCCACTTGCCTCCATCCTTTCTTCCTGTCCCTCCATATATTTAGTCTATTGCTCCCTCACTGAAATCAATGATGACAATAAGCAACAGCATATCCTCCATCAGTCACTTTCTGTGCCCTCCTTCTGAGGGAGTGAGCCCCTTTTATAACCCTGTTCTTTCCTCCATCCATTCATCCTGTTTTCCTCTCGCTCCATCTGCCTCACTCTCTCCCTTATTGTCCTTCTCTCCTTCCATAAATTGATACAAAAAGATTTGCTCCATTTCAGTCATCCCCCTGTCTGCCTCCCACCCATGTGGAAATCGATGAATAAGGGAAGGCTGGTTCTAATCCGCATCAGTCATATCGTTCTGCTCAGCCAGCACTTTGGGCTGACACAATTAACACACAGCTCTGAAGAGTCTGCGTTTTCTGTGTGTGTGTGCGTGGCTGGCTGTGATATACCTAATGTCTGTGCCAGCCTGTTCCCTTCTCCAAGCCATCAAATACAGCAGCTTGGTTACTGGCCTAAAGTGTCAAATTATGACATTTAAGTAACCTCTGTAACGTCACTTTTGCTGTCCGTTAAGCTCATTGTTTAGGTAAACTTGTAGCTGTGGTTAATCCTCTTCAAAACACAGAGGGTCACTCCTCATGTTGAAACACTCATATTTTATTTTTTCTTCAAAATGCCGATCCTTTTGTGGTTTGGTATGTAATACGTAACACAAGTTTGTTATGTCATAAATAAGGACAGACTGATATATCGACCAGCCAATATATTTTAGGCCGATCACTGCATTCACCTATATCAACCCATGCCTATACATGGGTATTTTTTCCCTGGCATGATTTACAGACAGGTATCCATGGGCAGCTCTGTGTTTCCAGGAGACACAATAGTCCACGTGCAGACCACGCCTTGCTCCTTTGCTGTTTGCAGAATGTAGTAACTTCAAAACTTATCAAAACATGTTTGGCAAAGATAAAGATTAAGCTGTTCTTACTGTTTACAATATACCTCATCTTTCTTTTCCATCTTGTTTTAGAATAAATATATAATTAATATAGTTCAATAAATGTTCCTAATTCTAGAATTGAGACCCATAACATGTCTAACCTTGCAGAGCAGATGGAGCTGCCTGATTCATTTCTGAAATCCTGCAGATCCATCTTGCTATGATCCAACCACAACCGATTTCACCCGGTCCAATATTGACCGGACCAATCAGAGAAGAGAGGCGGGAACTGTAGGAGCTGCAGACGTGAAGTCAGCGGGAAGCGTCTGAATGTTTGAAAACAATGGCGGAGTGTGAAGTGGTCTTTGTGGATGCAGCGATATCTGCAGTTTTATCAGAAATAGACTCAAAATTTTCTCTAAATAAGGAATAGAGATCGTCACTTCAAGCCTTTTTGATGGGAAACGAAGTTTTTGCTCTTCATCGGTCGGGAAAAGAGCAAAATCAGACTAGTGAAATAACTCCGTAGCGGATATATGAACTTTCTATCTGGTGTCAGGTTACAAATCTGCTACGTCACCGTGGCTTGATGTGGATTGGTTTGTGATGAGCATGTTGTCCAATCACCAGCTGCTAATTTTTTTTAAGTCCCGCCTCTGAAAGCACTCTATAGCGCCCCTTACCCAGATGGACTAGTGAAGTATCTCCGTGACGGATATATGAAACTGTCCGTCTGGCTTGTCAGGTTATAACATGTCATCATTGTGTCACTATTATGATGTAAATTGGGGGAGCAAAAGCAGCATGGGCCCACAATATTAGCTCAAGAAGGTCAGCAGCCTGTATGGGTCATCGGCATAGGGTGATGAAATAAAATCAGCACTGGCACCTAAAACAATCCATATTGGTCAATCCGTAGTCACGAACTGGGCTTTAGGTGGTCTTGTGCAAATGGTCAGTGGCAAACACATACATGTGCATTTTTCTTCAACTAAAACAATTTCTTTATCTATGTAACCTAACCAAACTAGGATTTTTTTGCACTGATATTACATGATGGTTACGAAATCAGAAGATTGGTCACAGCTGAATTGGCTGACAGTTTGACGGTGCTGTATTGATGCCCAGGGGAATGGTGTGTTTCCATATGTGCAGACAAAAAAAGTCTTTCCCTAATGTGATGGGAAAACTATTGTCAAATTTTCAAACTTGCTAACATTTCAGAAAACCAATGTTCAGCTGTGCTTAAAAATAATCCAGCAACAAAACATCCTTCCTGTGACTCACTCACCCTAACTCTTTATCACACAATCCCAGTCTTTATTAAGCCTATCCATTATATAAAAACCACCCATTGATCTATCCATCCAACATCCACCCATCCATACATTCATTTGAGAGAAAGCAGTAATTGCAGCTACTGGTGAAAAGCCATTCGTTTTCCCAGCCTAATTACTACATCTTCTTAACAAAGGAGTGCTGAAGTAAAGTGGGTAGACAAGCACACTCCCAAGAACATGCTCATTCAATTTCACACAAAAGTTCACCTCTGCAAAACCATACAGCTATTTTTATAAGGCTTTTAGTGCATGGTTCATCAGCCGTCTAAGTCTGTGATAAGCACACAGGGAAAAGGAGCTCTGTCATTCAAATCGCCTTCTCCAGACAGATATTTGTTTTGGTTGCTTTGGTGGCTTGATCAAATATTGGAAATGCTAGGTATGGGCTGTGAGCATCTTCATGAACAGCTGCAGGGTGCCCGTAACCAATCAGATGACACTGTGCTCCTGATTGGGCGTACTTCCAATCTCAATATCTGTTAAACAACCCTGTGAGCCCCAACAGTGACTGGTAAATGGATTAACACTTATATAGGGCTTTTCTGATCATACTCAAAGTGCTTTACACTTCTACTAACTTTCACTCACCCACACCACATTAAAATGCTGATGGTAGAGACTTCTATTACAGGGGACAATCAGTTGTAACGAAAACACATTCATACCCATACACCAACCACTGACCAACAGAGGGAACAATTTGGGGTCCAGTATCTTGGTAAAGGACACTTTGGCAAGTGACTGCAGAGGCCAGAATTGGGTCCACAACCTCCTGATAGAGACAATGACTCGACCACTGACACAGCCATCCTCAGTGGACAGTATGTGCAGTCTTTTCTTTTTGTACAAGACTGAACGACTAATCTTTTCCTGTAAAAATTGTGTTTTATTAATTTGTATTTTTATGGTTTTCTTGAAGGTTGTCCCAAAGGTTTTGAAGGTTTCCTAAAGGTTTTCAGTCTGAGATATAATGGTATATATAATCAATAATAATGGGATGTATTACATTTTCCTACTAGGGTCTTCTGTCTGATAGATTGGATGTGTAGTTTTTTTTTACGAGTAAAACATCCTTAAGTAGTTAGAAATGCTTCTCACTGATCCTAATGAGTCAGCTTATTTCCATTAAATCTCTGAATTGGTCAATTCATACTTGGTTTATCTTACAGCAGCAAAGGTTTCCCCTTGTCGACTCAAAAGTGTAAACAACAATATCATAGGAACATAGCTAACTGCATGAACAAACTACTTCAGAAACAACAGGTTACATTTTCGACCTCCGTGTTTGCCTTCATTTCATCTTTAGAACAAAATGTATTTGGCTGCTAAAAGCTGAGCTTCAACAAATAAAAATCTGTCAGGATAAAAAAATGTAGCTGTGGAGTTAAGTTTCAAAATGAGATTTCTCAGCACCTGGCAGAGTAATCGCTGAGTCACTGCTATTGATCAACCATCCTCTGCAAAACCTCTGTGCATGTATATCAGTTTTGTCACTTTGTGCTATTAGACTGTTAAACCTCTTTCTGCCCTGCTGAGACTCCAACAGACACAGCTAAAATGACAATGAAGATGAAATAACAGCAAAAAGAGAGGAAAATAAATAGAGTAAAAATGAAAGAAGAAAACAATCAAAAGGAAATTTGTTTGTTTTTTACAACACCAAAGAACCTAAGCATCTTTATTCACAATCCTCCTCCAGCTGAAATGTCAGTGAAGCACTAGAATAAAGGGCCAAGAATTAAGACCGGTTCACAGCTAAATGTCACAGCGCTGTTGAGCTTCTCATACAATTAAGACCACAGAAGGTCAATTTTCCCCAAAGCACGCAGTTTAACGGGTCTCCCTTGAATAAAACGATTAATACTACTTAATGCAAAGCATATCCTGTTTACTTAGTGTGGGTTTGTGAGGAGTGGAGTGGATTGCATATTAAGTCTGTGTGTGTTTGTATGCACAACTACGTGTGGACCTTTCAATCAAATTAATACCTTCATAAATATGCCATTTCAAAGTTATCAACAAACTTACAGCACACAACAAAACACACAACCACACCTCTAGTTAGAAAAAAAACTCCTTTATCCGAAAATTTAAGAAAAAAAGCTGCAGTCACATGCTCATAAATACGGTTACTGCAAAGCTTGTAAAGATGACATAGGGACTTACTCCTGTTGGCACTTTTCAGTCCTTCATACCACACCAAATGCTTTTACATTAGATAATCTTATTCAAACCCAAAACAGCAGGAGCAATTTTGGATTTTGGGTCTTGCTCAAAGATGCTTATAATCATAGAGCCGCGATCAAACCCACAACCTTCCAATTGAGAGACAGCTGACTCTGTGGGGTTTAATAGATGCACCATTGGCACTAAGGGACCCAATATCCCAAACACATTACACCACTACAACTGACACAAAGAGGCGATGCTTTCATACCATATCCACTAAACTCTGACCCAAACATCTCAACATGGCAGAAAAAAATCAAGAATCATCAGACCAGGGAACATTTTTCCAATCTTCTAATCAGAATCAGAGTTCCTTTGTTGTTGTTGTTGTAGCAAGTGTTACATCAAAACTATAAACAAAGCTCCATCAGTGATATAAAACACACACATAGATATGATGATATAAAATACATGTATGTATTGTCACATTTTGGTGAGCCCTTGTGAATCATAACCCCAGATTCATGTTCTTTGCTGACAAGAATGGCACATAGACCTCTGTTACTGTAGCTTGTTGGCTTCGCTGTTCAACATGTAGTGCATTCAGAGATGGTCTACCCTCGCATCCCTTAGTTTTTTAATAACTATTGCCTTTCTCTCATCTTCAACTATGCCAATGTTCAAAGTCTCTTAAATTACCTTTCTTTTCCATTTGGATGTTCAGTTTGACCTTCAGTAGCTTCTCTTAACTGTGTCTATATGCCTACATGCACTGAAATGCAGCCATGTGATTGGCTGATTTGATGTATGCATTAACCAGCAATTTAACAGTTGTTCCTCATTAAGGGACCACTGAGTGTAAAAGCTACTCTCTGTTGCCTCAAAATATGAAGTTAAACACAGCTGTGCTCTGCCTGGTGGACACACAATGACACAAAGAGTCTGATCTTACAGTCTGAACTGTAAAATGGGAGCTAGCTGTCCATCTTTTCCTTTCAAAACAGAGAAAGTGTATTTTTTTGAGGAATACTTATATATATCATAAATGCAGCATGGAAAGTAAGGGATGGAAATGAAATAGTGAAAGAGATACAGAATAAGAAAATGTAAATTTACAGAACAAGCATAGAGAGATGGGATAAATAAATGATAGTAAGAGGGAAGGTACGGCGATAGCAGGAGGATAGGATTAGACTGTGCAGCAAAGCCTTTAGAGAAATACACACTGAACTACACACTGAACTACACACACACACACACACACACACACACACACACACAATATCAGTATATATTCAGGTGTGCGCATATATCTATGCAATGACATAGACACAAGTAGTGATAGAGGCAAAATTAGAGACACAGTATTACACATACTTTAAAAGTGAACAGACATTTACACACACAAACACAGACTCTCTCTCACACACACATGGAGGTTTATCCGGTCCTTAGTGTTCTTAACAGTTTAGCTTGTCCTTGAAAGTGCAAGGTGGGGAGTTGATAAGAGGACAGAGAGAGAAAAAGAGAGTCAGGGTGATTTTATATATAGAGGGACAGAGAGAGGGATGAGGAGAAGGAGAGTCTAAAAAGTAAAAGAAGATAATTTGGTTCGCTTTAAGCCCCCTCCCTGCAATCCAGATACTATATCCCTCTACCTCCACCCCCTCTTTCCATCTCAGTCTCACACTCCTCCCTATCCCAAACTTCCCGACTTAAAAAGTTCCCCTTTGAGGATTAGAGGGAACAAAGACAGGTGAATCCTGAGAAAAAGAAGTGCAAAATATGGGTGAGACCAAAGAAGTAAGGGTTAAAAGGAAGTTGCTTTAGCTAAATGGGACATAAATTGGTGTGAGACGACAAAAGATATTTTCCTTCTTTGTTTAATGTCGGCACTATAGGCAGGAAAATCTCAGCTTGGTATTCATTTGTGGATTCTCATATTTTTCATTTATTTACCTGTAATATCTAGGGAGCAGAACTTAGCATAACAGCAGAGCTAACATCCATGCACATTTTTGTGGGTAAAAAAGAAAAGAATAAATACATGTGCTAGAGCATGAACAGATTCTGAATCTGAAAATCTGCAGAGCTCTGAAAATACATTTTGTGAGTATGTGTGAGATTGTGTGTCAGTGGGAGCAGGTGGCTCCAGTGGCGGGTTAGATGGAGCTGTAATAGGATGAAAGTGACACTTTCTTTTTCTGCCTCCCTCACACACTTTCTCCCTCCTTCAGATGATTGGCTCCAGTTGGGGGGGTAGTTATAACCGGGGTGTCTTATGATATTTCCTGTATTTCTCATACTTTCCATCCCTTTGTATCTCATGAAAGTCTTGACCTCTTCTCTTCTAGTGTCCCCCAATGCTAATCTGTCCTAGCCTTGACATGTTTTATTTCCTGTCGTCTCCATCCTACATCACTCCATTCTTTCTGTTGTTAATCTCCAGTTTTTCTTCTTTTCTTGTAATCTAGTCTATGGTGTCAGCTCAGGTGAAGGTATAGCTGAGACAAGGATACTCTCCCCTGCAGATGTTGTATGTATAAAGCTTCATACTTATGAGAAAGCACCATCACTCCAAAATTAAGTCAGCTCTCTTTCTACATTGACTTAAGCCTGGTGCACACAAGAGGATTTTCAATGACATAATGATGGATTTACCCCATATCCAGACACATTAGAAAATTAAGTTAGCGCACCAACTTAATGTTTTTGTAGAGGTCCTAACAGTAGAAAAACAAAAAGGAAAGTTGCAAGAATTTTAAGTTGTAGTATAGTTAAATATAAATCATTTTCAAAATCTATTTTAAATGCTTTGCTTGTCACATCAAAATCAATGTTTCCTCAAGCATAATATTTGAGGGGTCAAAGCCAAAGAAAAAAAAAAAAAAGTGTCCTGCTGGGACACTTAAGCATGTGACTGCAGAGGCTGGGATCAAACCCTTGACCTTCTGATTAAGAGACAACTCTACGACTGAGCCATGGTCGACCCAACATGTCACAACACTCAAAACGATGTTATTTGGTTGTGGGTTTTACATGAAAAGAAAGCAGATGAACACATAAAGATTTTGCCATTTTCCATTATGCATAACTGCTTTATGTTTGTTTGTTTTTTTACACTAAACCCTTTACAATTTTTTAGGTACTCAAGAAAAACCATTTTTTAAATAATTTGGGTGTAGGGATAAGCTTAACCTATTATACAATTGCACTCTCCTGTGAATGGCTGTATATTGCACAAATTAAACGCTTGAATTTCCTGATGAGAAGATATCAGACACCACTGATTAGTGTCAAATCTGTCTAAAAGCTCAGACTTGGCTGAGGGGTCACATATTACCTTTAGTACAAGGGTTTACAGTGTCATCTATCAAATACCCTCCAAGAAATGGAGGTGGACGTTTTCTTGCAGACACAAGCAGTCTGTTTCAGATTGGCCAAGGCGTGGATTTAAGGTGGGCTCGGTGGGGGATGGGTACTGGAGACTTAGAGAAAGCGGGATGGGTGGGAAAGAAAAAGAAAAGCAAGGAGAGAGCAAGACGGGGATTAAAAAGCGTCTGAAAGGCAGTCACTTAATTTCCTGGCTAACCTGGCTATGATTATCTACTGGGTGGGAATGGAACGTTTGATGTCCTGGGACTAGTCTAATCCTTGGTGACTAACCTCCACCCCTCATTTCCTTTGGATTAGCTCACTCTGCTACTTAATGAAAAAGGTGGAGGTTGATAGATATGAACCTCCTGTGATGGAGAAAAGAAGAAGATTGTGTCTCTCTTTTCTTTCCTGACTGTAAAATGTCTTAAGTGGAAAACTGCAACCATTGGTCACTGGAAGAACATTTGAAACTACCTGATAACAAATGTTGTGCCGAGTAAAAATGGGTTTAAGCACATGGACAGGAGTGAGGCTCATATACCTCTTGGATCTTTTCTTTTACCTTTTAGAAATATCTGACCATAAATTTGTTAAAAAAAATGAATGTAAAATTCTTAGTTTGTTGTCATAAGTTAATGGGCCACCCTAAACGCATTGGCCATCTGAGCACTGACTTGCAGCGTTCCCAAGTCAGTCAAATTGTTTTGGAGAGCACTGACAAACAATATAATAACGCTGAAATGGTTTCCATCTCTAAAAGTGTTTGGATTATTTTGGAAGGGATTCAGTCAAACAAGCCACAAAGGAGGACAAACTGAAGTACAGTAGGGGAACAACAGGGGAATAGATAAGAGAGGGAATGAAACGAACCTGAAGGAAAAGGCAAACAATAGAGGGGAATGGAGAAAGAAGGTAAACAGTTGGTAGTTGGATTCAAATCAAAGAAAAAATAACTGCAGAGAACAAAACAGAGTACCAGGATTCGGTGCTGTTTATTCTCTATCACTGTCTTGGCTAAACTCAGCAGCAGACCAACAGATAAAACACACAAAAAGTGCACAAACATTCAGTGCATGTGTGTGTATGCACTTTTGTGTTGGCTGTGACCTCCTGCCTGTTTGGATTAATAAATTGTTGTAGAGCTGAAGGTGACACAGTGCACTAATTTGGGACCTCATGATTTGGGGCCATTTTCAAATAAACACAAGGACAACAAAAACACTTTTCAATTACTAAAGCTGCAATTTTCCATTTTTTATTTTTTAAAAACACAGCCAGATTATGCCCAACAGTCTTACCCTCATTTTTTTCTTCTATTCCCACTAAGATCTCCTTCAGAGAAAAAGCCTAAGTGTTGCCAGGTTACAGGCCAATCTGACCAATGACATGTCACTTGACTCTTCTCTTGGCCAATGCCCTGTCTCCAACAACCGGCTGGGCCCCAGCTGGCCAATTAGCTCAACTCTTAGTGTGGAGCCTGGCCAATGAAAAGCCCCGGGAGACTTCTGTTCATCTGAACTCACAGATGGGAGGACAGAAAGGGAGAAAAGAGGGAGAGGGGGAATGAAATAGTGTGTATGTGTGTGAGAGAGGGTGTGAGGGACTTGGCTTGAGTTCCCTGCACTATTGAGACATCTCCACTGAAGAGGTTGGCTAGTTTTGAGTTAGCAGTAGGAGACAGATCTCTTCATTTTAAAGCAACCAATGGGAGACTGTCAATGCTTTGGATGAGACAAAAACCAGCCTATTCATGTACACTTTTACATCTTACATGCTAAGTACAAAACACCTTTAATCAACATTTGTTTAAGTATTGAAAGCCAAATGTTGCCATCTTTCAAGCTATATGATAAACTGATACTTTCCTTATTATTTTCTCTCCACCTCTGGTCAATCAATCCTGATGCCCTGGGAAGCCTCAAAAGATAATTTAGATAAGTGAAAAGTTAGTATTTCAAAAAGGGCCCTTCATGTTGCTTAGCTGGAGAGTATCAGAAAACTGTGCAAACAGAAAATAGCACAAAATGGAAAAAAATGCAGAGTGGAACTTGAAAAGCTTTCCTTGCCTCACTAGTTACACTGAATTGGAGTGGAAATTTCCCCAGTGTCAAAGCAGTGTGTCTATTTTTTTATCACTGAAATATTAAGTGAAACTGACTTTCTTTCAGTCAGCATTTTGGACAGCTGTGCTTAAATGCCACAGTTACATAAGCTCCCCCTCTCAACATCTCAGCATGTGACTTGAATTTTCTCTTTCAGCACAAGTCCAACTGAATCTTCCCCGACTCACTCTCTGTACTGTATTCACAGATAACACTTTCTATCAAGGCATTTAACTAAATTGCAATTTTGACTCATTTATTGGCTTGACATGAAAGCTCCTCCATGCTGACGGGGACATGCAAGAAGAAAATGATGGAGTAAAAATAAAAACATGCCAAAAATATGATGATTATTAAAGCTAGATGAAAAGCACTGTCAAATGTGGTGAAGTAAACACACCTTTGATTGCTTTTTTGTTTTCTTAAAGGTGTGTCTTTTGGACTCCTGTTGGCCTTAGGGTTTAAATGAATAATTCTGGTAATGAATAGCTTAGTATTTCCAAACTCAGTCTTTCTTATTTTCTGAACCTATGTAGCACACAGAGGGCACAATTAATTGGGTGGGGGGGGGTTATCGTTTCCTTCGTTAACCTAAAGTTCAAAATTTGGAAGAGAGCAAATTTTTGGGGGCATCTTCAGCATTCAAGGAATTAGCTACAAAGTCTGTATACCACTTACATTTGATACCGTTTGTTAAGATCAAGTTGTGGACAAAAGATTTTGTCCCTCCAGACAACCATTTCTCAAGATTTTGCATCAAGCGTGGTTTCATTTGTCGTTTTATTTTACTGGGAAGAAATAAAACAGAACTTGCAGGCATATGGCTTTCATTAACCAATGTTATCATAAATCATCTTTCATTTTATCCTCAGCTGTAAGCCAGTAACAATTCTGAGGTATTTAGGCATAATAAATGGCCTACAAAATGGACTTCTGTAACCACAGGTGCCTTGGCACTGATGTAACAGCAATGATGAGCTGGTGAAAACTGAATTTCTCCCGCACTCTTCTGCTTTTGACAGGTTTAATTGGTGGAACAGGTGAGTTTCAATATGCACAGTGTCAATGATGAACTCAAGAAGTGGAGGTTGGGCTTGTGCATGAGTGTCCAGCTCTAAATTTGAATATTAATGAAACAATAATGCACATTTGCACACAATTTTGAATAGTATTAAAGAAAAACACTGAACAAATGATTATTCTCTCTGATTGCATTTGAATATCCATCTACAGTTACAGCTTTAACGAGAAATATAAGAGTAGAGGAAGAAGTGGGATCTATCAAAAGCATTAGGCTTTCAAGCCTAATTAAAATATCATTTCTAATTCTGCTTTTGATACTGATACAGCTGTTTACTGTAAATGTCTGAGAATGCCAACCTATCACACGCATCAGCCAGTGTGTACCTGCACGATGAAGAATCTGCTCCAAAGGTGCCCTTGTCGAGGTATACAGTGTGTAGACAAAGAATGGCCATTTGAAATAGAGAATTTAATACATATCACTGTTATCCATGAAAATATCTGGTCCCAGGAGGAGTTACTGTATCTTATAAGTCAGACACATTCTGACATCTCTCAAGGGGAATTGGTCTGTAAAAGAAACAATAACTGGCCACTTTCTTGTGCTGGGATTAGCAAAAATTTAAGTGCTAAGAAATGACTGAGAAGGGATTCAATCCATTCAAAGCAAACCCAAAGAACAGGAGGATCAATGGGAGGTTCAAAGAGCATTTTTGTTTCCATGATGTTCCACCTTCCCCCATTTTCTCTAGAGACTCTCTTCTCTGTATCATTTTCAGGTGATTCTCTGTTTCCAACTCTCTTATTCAGTCTCCTTGGCATTTAGATGCCTGCTTTTATTGTGAAACTCACGAACACTTACTACTGTACACTGCAAATCCATCTCCCTCTCTCCTCTCCCTGTCTCTCAGTATTTCTTATCTCCCAGATGACTCACCATATTTCAACGCGATATTCTCCTCTCTGAAGCTCAAGAGCTGCATGCCGCTTTAAGAATTGCTGACAATCTCTGAAAGCACACACACACACACACACACACGCCTCATCCTTGCTTTCTCACACACTGGGAAGTGTGTGTACAGTGTGCTCACAGGTACACATATTTGACACTTAAAGGTGTGCATGCATGTCCTCGACAACACAGCTGAGCCAACAATTGAGAGAAAAAAAGAAAGAAAAAAGAAAAAAATGTGCGCACACACACACTCTCAAACATGCACACACAAACACTCACACTGCAGTTGGCTATCTGTCCTGTCCACAGAGCAGTGGCCGCTGATGATAACACTCTCCATCGGACCAAAACTCATCACTCTTCACACACAAATCACGACAAGGTTGTGTGTGTGTGTGTATGTGTGTGTGTGTTGGCCCTAAGGCATCTTTCACAAGGCCTAAATAGTAGTCATGAGAACTAAATTCTTTTTATTTGACAGGATGTATACCTGAAAGAACAGAAGCATCAACAAACACACAGCTAAAACACACAACCATGGCCACAGCCACAAATAGGTTTTCCAAGAATGTGACCTCTACATAGTAAACAGTATTATTCCAACAACTTCTGCCAACAGCACTGCGACAAGAGAGGCTTTCACGCCTGATTAAAGGATCATTTCTATTTTTGTGTGATATTGATATGGCCCTTTGCTGAATGTGCCTAAAACTGAGATGGAAACACATGCATAGCCAGAAACTCTGGGAGCTGTAAGCAAAAAACTGTGTGCTTGGGTGTTAAGAATCAAAATTAAAATCAGGCTTTCTTTCATAGCTTTTGAATAAGGCCGAAAATAACAATCTACAAAGCTTTTTCTATCGTCATATTGTGTGACCACTTATCACATACAGGATCATGTTGGAGCTGGAGACTTTCCCAGCACACATTAGTTCCTGGACAGAATGCTGGTCTTTCATAGGACTAACACATGGAGCCAGACAACCATTCACACTCTGATTCACACTTATGGGCAATTTAAAGCTGCCAGTTGACCCAACTTACACGTCTCCAAACTGTGGGAGAAAACCAAAGCAATAAGATCTAATGTAATCAGTGAGGAAGAGTGCTAACTCCACATGGAGGAGAATTTGAACCATGGAGCTCTTGGAAGGTGGGAAAGTACAAAACAATGAGGCACCATGAATATCTGAACCACATGTTTTTTATTTGCTTTTTGGACAAATATGTGTCCCTTGAGGTCCCTTAAGCATTTTGGCCCTTTACTGACAGGCTGACTGCAGTGCTTTTATTCTGTGCAGCAAAAAAAAAGAGATGTTTGGACAACTGAATAAATACAGATCAACAACTCTTCTGGTCAGCCTCAGAATTACTCACCAATTCATGACATTTTCAATATTTCATGTGTCTGTTTTAGCCCGAAATGCTGGTGTAATGTTACAGGAAGCCCCAGCACAGCCCACTACTTGCCAGTGCTGAAGCCCCAGTTAAAATAAGCAAAGATGACAGGTGTGCGGTGTAGAAAATGGGGATAAAGTGTAAATTGAATGACCCCTGGATGTATCCAATATCATTTACAAGTAGATAAGACTTCAAATAATCTTCCAATGCCCATGTTTTAGAAATGAATAGCCACACTACGAGTGCACATTTTGAAACCCCTATACATTCAGTTGCTGTAGAAATCTCTGAATCTGTGTGTAAACTTCTCAATATAGTCAATAATAATAATAATAATAATAATAATAATAATAATAATAATAATAATAGCCCACAACTCTGCCCCAACAGACCTCATGAAGGCAGGCCAATCATAAACTCTAGAATAACACAAAACCCCCTCTTTAGATGAAAACGGATCAGTGTGTGTACTGTTTAAAGTTATAGAGCAGTCACACATAAATCCATTTTAGAGATAACTTTTTATGGTAGCAGGACAATTTTAAACATAAAACACACCAACATTTTGGAAAAAAAACAAACAAAAAACCCCATCTGATACTCTCTGTTTTAACTCTTGAAAAGCCAACTATCTCTATGAGTAAAACTTTGATGCTCCATCGCTTTATTTTTTATGAAATATGTAACTAACAATAGCAGGTGATAACTAATTTGCTTTTATGCAAAGAAATCTCTGTTTCACATCATATAGAGGTTTTATTGTGAAGTAGTTTCACGAGTGTGACAGAAGCATATGGGGCCATTTTTCATGGAGATGCAAAAGCCAGCCAAAGCAGCACTCGAACCGTTTGATATTTTCCTGACCTTTAAATTCACAATGCCTGTCTGTGTGGTATTTTAATGCCAAGCACAAAGTCGGGTGTGCAGGTGAGTGCAGAGGTGCCAACAGGTGCCAGGCTTATGCATATGAGGCGGTGAAAGCAATTTATTGTTATTTTGGGTGAAACTGGGTTTGAGACTGTGCACAGTGGATGTATAAACTACATCTGCTGCAATACTTAAGCCTGTTTGGGCATCTAGTGTAACAGATATAGACTAAGTAGTTGCAGTAAGTAGCTGCAGCAATGACAGAAAAAGCAAAAAAGCTGCAAGTGATGCCAAGCTGAAACAAAGTGAAAATCATTTAACTTGCCCTGAAGCAGAAGTGCCAATTCATGATTCATCAAGATCTACTGAATCATATTTGTCTGACATGTCACATTAAAGTAGATTTCTAATTGAGAGAGCCTCTGAATGATGCAGCCATTACATTTTCACATAAAGCAATATATGTCTAATTTCTTACACACAGTCACAAGAAAAAACAAGGAGGCATCTCTGTAAAAATTGATTTACTGCTGTGATATTTCACCATAATTGGCACGGCTGAATGTGAGTGATGACACATCTACGTTTACCCCTGAATCAAGATTAGCTTTATCTATCTGGTCAGCTCATGTGATTCTAAATATTAAAGGGGCTATTTTTCAAAAAGAATTCAAAATTAAAATACTATTTTCAAGCGTTGTCAGCCACTAGATTGCACAAAAAAGCAAAACAACATAAATAACAGGCCTACTGTCTCCCACACAGAAAAAGGTAATTATGAATAAAGGCTTCTTCAGTTTCTCATGTCAGACTTTACATGATAGATTTTGTCTCTAACCCCAGGAGTCAGACACAAACAAATTACTGAAGTAGTCATAAGCAGCTCAGGATCTTGACCTGAACTTTATGAGGCCAGACTGTAGGGGATCAGGCATGTTAGAAACAGATGATAAGTCATGGCATGTTGACTCATTCTGTCCTGCTTGTGAAAGGAAGACACAAATCACTAAAACTAGCAACAGAGTCTATGTGTGTGTTTAAGAGAAAATATGCCTTCATACTGAGGGGTTAATGTTCGTGCATTTGTTCATTCTTCTGGCACTTTTGTGTTCGTGTGTATGCGTTTTGGAGTATATGTCTGATGTTTTCATTCTTGTCTATTGTGTGTGTAACAGACATTCAGCAGTCATCAGACCAACTCGGCACCAGTTCCAGACAGCGAGGTCAGAGTCATTCACTAATCATATTAACATTCCAACATAATGACCCAATGCAACCCTTTCTTTTCAGCCTTTTTCTCTCTCTATCCACTGGCCTCAGTCATGCTTTCCACCCCTCTTCAATCCCCTCTATATTTCTTTTTGATTTAATCGACCTCATCTCATTCTTTCTGCCCTCCTTTTTAACTATCCTGTCCATCTCTGACCCTCAACAGTTCTCTCATTTGTTGACTTTACTTCTGTATGTTTTTCTCTGTTTTCCACCCCTTCTCATTTTCCCCTTCATGGGTTCTATTTCTCACTCTCTCCAATTTTCTCTTCATTTCCTCCAATTATCCACCACTTTATCTTTCTTTATCCTCCTGTTTCCACTAAAAAGACCCTATATCTGATGCACCAGAGGGTCACTGGAGTTCTTCTTTAAGAAACAGACTGTTGGCAATGATGTGTGAACAGTATGATTGTTTTGTGGTAGAAAATGTAGTTATATGGCAGAATTACACTGCATGCTGCTACCACAATTTAAGCACATTCATGTTCATGATCTTATTCACTTTCAGAGGAACTTAGGCCTGGTTTCTGGTTTGACCCTAGGCCATTGTGGCAGTCATAGTCCTGAACACTGAATACTTCTACACTGATGTACCCAGCATACCCGAGGGCAGAGTCGTCAGTATGATCACCACATCACCTTTTTTCTGGTCGTACTACATTTCCCACTTAATTTCTCACCAATACATTCATTTTGAATGTGTTATGTTATATTGATGCTTGTATAGCTGTACAGTAATTATTAATACAAAGCAGAGAAAAGAGAAGCCAGAGCAGATGATGTACTGCCAATGTACTGTCTAGGTATGTTGTAAATTCTGCAAAGCCGATCAATCACAGCGCTTGCTGTCTGGGTCTTATCAATGTGTGACTATATTTTGAAGGAGATGTACATCCAGTTATGCATGTAAGTTGAAAAAGGGCTACGCAGATCTGAGGCATAAAGGTTATGCTGTTGACAAGACTCAGAACTATGGACCAGGCTTAAAGCACAGCTCCATCTTTAGGGCCTGTCTCTACTAACAGCATTAGAAAATGATACAAAGTCAACTAACATCTTCAGCACCTTAAGATAGTTAAAGAAGTGCTACAGGACAACTTTCTTAATCAGTCAACAGTAAGTGAAGGTGAGGAGTACTGTGTATTCAAGGATGTTGGTACTTCCAGTGCAAAATAAACTTTTAAAAAGCGAATGGCGGACACGGGCCTTAAAGACAGGAGGTGACAATCTAACATGTATTATCTGAAATTTTATTTGTTTTCATATTTTGTCCTTAAACAGTCACTTTGAAAAAAACAGAACAATATGTAATGTACATAATATTTTTTTCTTGACCTTTATTTTGAAAAGTACTGTAACTGAATACCATTTCTGTCTTCTTTGACAAATGAACTGAACATCACAAATTTATGTATGTTTTTCATCTTTGAGCTTATCATGTAATGGATTGTAATTAGGGTAGTTCATTCAAAGGAAAATATCCACCCATTTGGGATAAAATGTGTGCGTGTGTATGTTTGTGTGAGTGTATTACTCCAAGATTAATATATGTAACTTTCCAAGTAAACTGTCAAAACATTCCCCGGTTAAATCTCTAACTCTCAGCCCTGTGATCCATTTGCTTTGTTCTGATTCAGATGATAAAACAATATAGCGCTGCATTTTCCCCCCTGGGTCATTTTGTGTTCTCACTGCGATATTGCAAAGTCAGCCAAAGTACACCATTGCATGTTTATGTCATAATGCCTCAGCCCACTGCTCCCACTGTGCATGGCCGTCTGAGCAACCTCTAAGACGCCATCACATGTAAGCCAGGTGTCAACCAATAAATGAGTTGTAGGTGACTTGGGAGCAGCAAGGGGATACAAGGGTTACACACATACTTGCGTTTAGAAACTTGTTGTTTTGCACATAGGAGGGGGGGTTGGGATCTGGGATTTGCGAAGAACTCCGCCAAATGATCCAGATGTGAAAGCACCCTTAGATTTCCGAGAGTTGCAAAGAGATAACTTTGAGCTCTGCTAGCTGTGGGGAAATCGAGACAATAGTTACCTTCATCTTGTCAGCTGTCAATTCTTATCAAACCATTGCCAGTAGATTCAGCTCCTGACACAGCAGTTGGTATTTGATATTTGAACTTTGATAAAAATCTAAGCCATAAAGATTTCACTCAACATGCAAATAGAGACTTTTGTCTTTCCGTAAGGAGTAACACACTGTCTTTTTGAGATTTGTTCAAACAGTCAGACATTTCCCTTAAAGATAAAAAAACCCCTCATAATCTGAAAAGAAGGCAAAACTGCAGAGAGACTTTTGATACTTCAACGCAAAAAAGAAAACCACTAAAAATCTTCAGATGTCAGCTCCAACATTTTCTGGATCAGAAGTTTGCAAAAACAGTCAGCATTTCGATCTGTGTGGTGAACCTTGCTGCTGCAGTGTGTTGCGAGAGTGTGACGCAGCTATGCTTACTGTAGGGCAGCCTTCTGTTGTTTTAGATATTTATACTTGCTCGGATTATGTTTGTGTTAGAGGGAGAGTGTGTGTAAGGGGATCTCTATCAACACCAGGTTTGCTTCTACTGTTCTCCAGCCAAATCAAATGGAAGCTGAGGGACTTGGTTTGGACCGCTCTCACTCAAAACAGTTTTGCATTATGCTTGATGTTATGCAGCGGCTCCATCTGCTTTTACAGGAGTTTGAAGTTAACTCTAAAAGCATATAATGATCCTCGGCTGTGAGACATTTGCCTATTTTCTGGGTATTCTCAAGATTTAAATCACTCTTGGGAATTTTACAAAATTCCTCCCTTACTAAATGTGCACTGATCCACTCTGGAACACACCTACACACAGAAATTCAGAGACCAGCGCTATCTTACTTGGTCAGTCACTGTGAACGATTTAACTGTTAATGGTGCAAAATCTGTGAGGATGACTCAGTCTTTAATTGCTGCAGTCGGTCATAACCAACGGACCTCATCGAAGATTACCTAATGACTATGTGTGTGTGGGGGTGAATGTGTGTGTTGGGGAGTGAGGCTCAATGGTGCTGTGTTCCATAGGGAATAAAAATAAAGACAGAAAGAGAACATAGGAGTGACAGAGGGACAATAAATGTACCAGCATGAAAGTGTCTCCATTATTGACTGGGACACAGAGAGGATGTAGATCATAGCCGTATTGCGTGTCTGAGTATGTCTTTTCTGGTCCCTGAGGACGCCGCTATGTGTCTGGGTCCACTGAGTCGGCACTGATCCCATCTTGTCTGACTTGGGGATTACAACCTCCTGACCTGCTGCTGGGTATGCTCACATACATCAACACACAGAGGTACACACACATACGCACACACGCACACGCACACACACACACACACTGATGGAGTAGATGATAGATGACTAAAGAGGTGAGAGGGAAGGAAAAGAGATCTTGGAAGAAGAGAGTTCCTGTCTGACTTCAACACCACAGATTAGTTTGACACAGGAAAGCTTACAACAAAGAAAAGAATACAAAAAAAGGCCTGTCAAATACAATTTATCTCCTCTCTGATTGCTTAATATTTGCCGTTCCCTGCTCCCCTCCTCCTATTTCTAAATCTTTATCCCTCCTTTCCTCTGTCTTGCAGTTGTTCTGGACCATCACTGTAAGCCCAGTTTCCTTTCTGTTCCATTAGATTCAGCACATTTACTCAGCTCCAACACTCGACTTTTCCTTATAAGGCTATGTTGAGTAACTGCATCGGGCTCAATCCCATGATCACACAGGAAACACCACTGACTGACTGAAAAGTATGTCCCGGTATTTGTCTGAGGATGAGTGACTTTGAAACAGATACTTATTTTACTGATTTTATTTACATGTGTTGGTTTCTGAGGGGAATCTGTCTGTGTCACTGCTTTGCCACCTTCAAGAATTCTGCACCAAAACAGTCTCAGATATTCTTTTTTATTAAGAATCATTTGTTTATCAAGGAAAGCCATCAATGCATTGCAGCTCTCATCCGCCGTTTCTTGCTTTATAAGATGATAAATTAACACTGGAAGTCTCAAAGATGCCAAACAGTAAGCCTCATCCAGTTGCATGATGAGGCTTATTGAGGGAAAATTGTAATGTGATTTAAGTCTTAGTCAAATCTGTTAGTTAAGTAAATAAATGTCCTTAAATTTCTCTCATGCTATTAGATGTAAGTTCATTACACTGAAGTCACATTCAGACAGAGAGAAAGGAAAAAGTAGCACTAATGTGGTTTCCCGTGAGAAAGCCAAAAGTTGAGTTTTTAATCCTGCCAGTTTTATGAGTAGGGGCTTGTTTGTGCGTGCAAATATGCACTTGTTTAAAGCTCCAGTGGGGAGGTTTGAGCTTGTTATGAAACCAACTGAATGTAATAAAGCTGCCTCTGCAAGACTTACACTGCAAAACCTGAAAACTAATCAAGTGTTTATGTCTCATTTTTGGTAAAAAAAAAAAAAAGTCTCATTTGACTGAATGTAAACCACTGTCACTTGACAAGCCCAGGTAAAATGACTTATTTTGTGACGTTAGATGACAAAAATGATGCCAGAATTGCTTAAAAATCGAGGTAGGAAAATTTGCTTGTCAATTTCTTGAGATAAGACAAATACCCCAACAGAAAAATATTGTACCCCTATTCAGATTTTCTGTGAACTTGTACAAAAATTCAAGCCTAATTTTTGTGACCTCATATTTTGAAATGGGACATTCTGTTGTCTTGTGAATGTGACTCATACTAAGGAAAATTTGAAGATTCTCATCAAAAATATATCATATACACTGCTTCCATTTCTGTTTTTTCAGTGTTCAAAATCAGCTAAACCATCATTTTCAGGGCTGATTAGTTTTGTAAGGTATTTCTTTCAATCTTAATCTGTTGCCAAAGGGTCAGAAAGTGATTGTTACAACACATGTCAATTGTGTGACTGAGTGAGTCTGCACACATAACTTTGTCATAAATTAATATGAACATATAAATGTCATCTGAGTCTTTCATTTCTGATTCCTCAAAGTGTTTCATGTTAAGACTCTTTCCAGTAATGCAGTCTGCAAATGTAGTGTGTGCAAGTCTGCTGCCAGCTTCGTAAGCTCTGGTGCTGTATTTTTTTGATGATTTTTTTGGTAACCAAGAGCTGGTTTCAATAACGGGGAGTGCAAATAAATGAGCCCCTTTGGTGCAGATGTCATCATGAGGAGCACAACCTTCTTTTTATTTCCCAATTTCTGTTCCTTTTACTGGATTCCAACTACAAACTGTATTTACAAACATGATGAGAATAAGGTCTGCTTTTATTCCAAAGCCCCATCAACCTCTCTTTCTAAAAGTTGAAATGCTGCAGCAGGAAGAGGTTGAGAATGGATACATAATAACAACAACAACAGCATTTTATTCCCCAATGTCATGTTTAATAGGAAAATAATGATAAGTGGAAGAGGGATGAATGGGAAGCAGAGGTTTGGTAGGTACCAAATAGCTAAATAAAAAGGAAGAAACCTGAATTTGATGGATATCTGGAATTAAAGAGAGGAAAGCAGAGAACGGAAGAGAAATGGCTGGATTGAGAGGGAGTAATACAGAGCGTAAGCAGCTCTCTTAACCCTGTCCATTGCAACAAGGGCGACACTCAGCCACAAGGTTAACCAACAAAGAGTTAGGGTATGAGCCTGTGCACGTACACCTATAAAACTAACCCAAGGTAGTGTGTCCACTTCTGCGTTATGATGGTGGCAATCAAGTGAACAGTTTCGAGGTCAGAAAGGAAAAGGGTGTGATTGTTGTGAGTGCGTTTAAGAAAGAAGAGGAAGAACTAGAGAAAGAACATTGAGTGAAAGGACAAAGGGTTATTCTTTCTTAATGACAGCATGACAAATACAGAGGTCTGCCAAAACAACTCTGTGGTTTGGACAGTGTTCATTGATTTTGAGCTATTTGGTGATTTGTGGGACTTTTTAAAGCACTGGACTGTCACAAATCTTCAGGATAATATAAAATTTGAGGCTTTTGTTCTGTACATTGAAAAAGAATATGGACACGTATCATTACTATATTTAATACGATCCCGATTGAAGTGGCAGAATAGAATGGGAATGGGCTGTGAGAGATGCCATTGTGTTTAAAAGTAGATTTAGACATGAGTCACAAACAAACAATAATATGACAAAACTGGCCCAGCTGAAGGTCTATGCTGCGGGGCCTTGATGACTAAGCACTGTGAGAAGGCCACAGGCTCATTTTAGAGCTTACAGTTACTGCCCTCCTTAAGAGAAACTCAAACTAAAATCTAAAGACGTCCTTGGGCATCTTACATCAGTTGTTGACCTGGTTGAGCATCACATTAGTAAACGTTAGCTGCAGCCTCCTGCTCTGTTCAGAAAACTTAATTGCTGTTTTAATATCAGTCCAAGTCATACAACTTTGGGAGACAGCTGGACCTCATGTGTTTGATGAAGAAAGAAAAAAAGTTGCCTTCATTGAAACTACAATGTTCAACAGCTAACAGCTAAACACATTGTCGTCATTACCGATAATCATTCCTGTTATGCCTTGATTAAAGCAGCTGGTAACTGTACCAAAAAAATGTTGAATGACAGTTTTTAGATAGGAGGTTTTAAGTTTTATTCTTCATGTATAGATTCACTGCTACACACAAGACCAGATACAGTGTGATACATTTTAAAAAGGGGAGTATTCTCTTACGACTCTTAAATCTGTCCTGACTTCAACTTGCTGTCCAAGTACAGATATATTTGCACTGCTGCACAGTTTTATTGTGTTTCTGCAGGATGGAAAACTGTGTTCTCTGTTAGTCATGGATGTCAGTGGGCGATACTCATGACTAATTCACCCACATGCAAACAGTCAGTGGCACTAAATTATGTTATTATTATGAAAAGGCTTCAGTTTTGCTTGGGTCAAAACACCATGGCAGTGTTAAAGTATTTTTTGATCTATTCAAGGTTTGCCTCTGGCGTTGTTTTTCTTAAACTGCACCCTGACTGTTATGAGAACAATGCAGAAATAACTATCACTTTATGTTTGAGTGTATGATTCCAGAAGATCTCAAAATGTAATGTGGTCCAACTCGTGGTCCAAGAAATATTTAAACAAACACTGCCTTTTAAAAATGAGGTGATAACACTGTCACCAAGAAAAACACAGGGTATTTCCGTGAACTCAAAATGTTTAACTTGGTGCCAGTTTTATCAGCGGTTTTATTGGATCATTACTCATTGCACAAAAGATGAAGATGTCAGATAAAGGCATGAAATTGAGTATCGGGTTATTTAAAAGAAAAGTGAGGAAGAAGTGCAGAAAGGTTACGGGAATCACATGCTGGGTTTTTCCCAAATCTTATTGTCCGTCAGACAATAGTGTGCCTGTCTCTGGACGGTGACAGTGACAAGGTTAGAGAGAATATTGGACCCAGTTCAGAGGAGTGGAACCTTGAACCAAGACAAAGAGAAATTCCACAAACACACACTCACACACACACACATACACACACACATAAAAACACAGCTGCACACACTGAGGTCTACACAGAGCATAGGGCTAGATACAGTGGAGGGAATTCAGTCTCAATCAACAGGATATGATACAAGATCCTCCCAGAAACGTTCAAGGCCAGTGTCTGACGGTGGCACAGATTGGCAGTTTCAGCTTTTGCCTTTTTGCCGCGTTGACTCCGGTTTCCAGTACGGAAGAAAACATATACTTGTATGCTTCCTTAGACTGTTAAATAGTGCTTGCTTGTGATTGTCATCTACAGAATGAGGCCAAGTCATATACTCTATCTTCTATAACAATTCCAAACACAGAGACACTGAAAAAGGAATTCCAGAGAAAAAATATTCCTTACTTTACCTTTTATAAAACAAATGCAACACTGAGTGATACAATGGATAACTGTTTAACACTTTGCACTCCTACAAAATTTAATTCTCTGCTGACTGGTTAAGAAGCAGAAACTATTTTCTTCCTGTATTTTTACTTTTCTAAAAACAAATATCTGAATCACATATTGTTTGACACAGGAGAGTAATTTATTATATTTAAGTCAAGTAATTCTTGTCCATGGCAAAAACAAGGGACGAGACTTTCTGCCAAGTTGTGATCTTATTTCTTGCACTATGTATATGCATGTCTAAATATGCCTGATAGAAGAGCAAAATATTACACCACTAAATAAAACACTTCTGACTGCTTGGCCCGATACTCTTGAGTCTGATTTCTGGGCTTCACTAGAGCAAACTTTATTGTGAATGGAGAAAAACAGAGGACAGCAGGGAACAGCTGGCTGGACACGAACAGGCACACACACACACAGAATCAGGACTGGAGGGGGAAGTAATTTGGAGAATGAAGTATTATTTTCCAAACCCACAAAGTTTGAGACCAAGATTGTGCCTTCCAGTCTGCACGGACCATTCAGTTTGGGGTTTGTTTCCTCTTGTCTGTGTAAGGGTATACTCTGACAGTTCAGACATCAAAATCTGATAAAAATGTCCCGTAGAGTATGAAAGTCAACAAGCACTGCACACTACTTCCTAAATGTGCCTTAGCACTTTAGAGGGTATTTCTTCCTTTTACCAAATACACACTTAGTGTTACTTAACTTCATCAGTGGATACAGGAAGCAGATGGGTAGGATTAAAGAAGAAAACATAAGCAAACAGTCTAATTAAATGTTTGTTCAATGACTATCTTTATGAGCAGATGTCTTTTTCTGTATGCAAACAGGTGTAATAATGATGAACAGGTGTGCTGTGCGAAATGAAATAAAAAATGCTTCACACTCTGTTATGCTATCTGGTTTCATAATAACCAACTCCTACCTTCTTATGATTGAAGTTTTAATTATTATTATTATTATTATTGTTATTATTATTATTATTATTATTAACACGTGAGAAAATCGACTCTTGAAATGTAATCCTAAGAGTACAAAAAGAATAGCTGATCTGTACGGTTAGTCAATAAATACTGAAATAAATTAATAGTTATTGTTGCGTAAACTTGAGGCAAACCCTCTCCCAATACTTTGATCATAAAATCAATAAATAAAGACAATAAAAAGCATCACGTATCACGCTTTATTTCAATTAAGTTTAATACCATTCCTCTGGTGCCCGTATCAAAGCTTTACATAATTTACTACTCAAAAAAAAAAAAATCTTGCTATTTTTCAGAACTGATGTGATCTATAGTCAAGGGTTATAATCAAAATCATGAAGACAGCCAAGTTTAGTCAACAAGACAATGCAAAAACTGCTCAAACAGTAGTTATGGCAACCGTACTAAATTAAAATACTGTACCTGGTGTAGTTTATAATTTCTTTGAACTAAATGGGCAGCAACCAGTGTCCAGAGAAGACCCTATATGAAGTACAACTCAAGTTTACAGATGAAGAAACATTAACAGCACCTCAGTAGGTTCTGAATCTGAGGCCTCCTTAACATTTAATGTTGAATCACACTATGAAATATCATCAGTAATTAAATGACTTTCAGTAAATGAACCTGAAAATCTGAGTCTAAAGTGCAGGGAAAAGTAGAAATAGCTTCTAATTATAATTAAATTCTGTAATAGAAGCTGTGTCGCACCGCCCTCTGTAACAATTGGCTTCCATAGCCTCTTTGTACAACTGTGTATAAATGCAAGAGTGCGTGTGTGACAACAGCCAAAGCACCCTGTTGATTTAGTTCCCCTTTCCTTAGGGAGAAAGTCTGTTGTTGTCTTCCAAAATACACACACCCACCCACGAGCCCACAATGCACTCACTTAGAAACAAACTTGTGGTGTGGCTTTCTTGCTAGATAATTGTTTTTAGGCAAACATAATTCTGCTAGCACAGACAGCTAAGCCATAACCATGAATCAATGAGATGGTAATGGAGCCATAGGGGAAAAGCACACAAACACGCACACACAGGCACACATGGGGCATACTGTGGCAGTGTTGCATGAGGAACTCTTTCTCCCTTTTATTTCTCCTCTGCCCACTCTTTCTCTCCACACTTACATTGCTGTTGCTTTTCCTTCATAGTTGTTCAGCAAATCCTACACAGAAATATAAAAATGTCTCGAGGAGAAACAAACAAAACAATAAAAAGTGAAATTGAATTAGCTTGCCATCAGCTCACCTCCATAACCATTACTTCCCCCTTTCCCTTCCATTGAAAGGCAGTCAGGTAAATAATCGCCTTGGCTTTAATTAATAAATGCATCATCCCTAATGAGGAGGGCTTTGTAGGCACTTTGGCAATTGCTTCTGGTCTGATTTCCTTTTGATATTTTTTCCTTTTTTTTTTTCAACTTTCAAACTTCACACTTAATTTCCACCTCTGAAGCATGCTAATTTCTCTCCCTCTCCTCTTTTAAAACAACAACAAAGTTTTCTCATTTGGAAGCAGAGACTTGTGTAATGTGTGGCTATCGATTGCAGAGGGGAGAAGAGATTGCCCCTGGCCGGTCATAAAGCAAATGACTTTAAGATCTGAATTAAAGTGGGATAGGTAGAAGTTTGGATAAACACACTGTGTGGATGCAATGACAGAGGCAATATAGTTCTGAATCATTCACTATGACTTTCTTTAGTTTGCAAATAAATCTCTTTCCCCTTCAGTGCACCAAGGTAGCTCATTGTCGAACAGCAAGAGGTAGAGCTGTTTTAGTTTATCTTAATTATCAATTAATCATTCTGAAGATTTGCTGTTTGGTTCATTAAACTTCTCTGAATAGTGAAAAATGACCACGAAATACCATGACAGACATGAGTAGGCAGACTTAAAAAAAAAAATATAGCTGTCAAGCTAGGAACCTGACTTTTGGACTCATTACCTACTAGGTTGACTGATTATCTCTGATGACAATCAGATGCAAGTACGTACACAATGAATGATACTGTTCAGGCCCCAAGATCTCAACAGACCAGAGCCAACACAATCCTAGCCTGATTAGAAATGGACTCTATCAAACCACTGAAGTTGTGCCATGGTACCTGGCACCAGGACATCAAAACTTGATCTTTCATGTATCTGACTTGATTGTCTAGAACATTTAACAGGTTAGGATTGAGATATGGTGGCTTATTCATTTTCATCACAGGCTGCCACTAATTTCTAGATCCATTTTTGACAAGTGGTCCAGTTCTTTCACGCTCATGTCCATTGTTTGAGCTTTTGGTGATGGGTAAGGTCACCCTGACTAGGAATGCAGCCTTGTATGCAACACACTGCTGCACATTGTGTCTACTGAACCATCATTAACCTTTACAGTGATTTGAGCTCCACTGGATTGGGCCACATCGGCCTGCCTTTGCTTCCCACGCTCATCAACAAGCCTTGGTGCCCCATGACCCTGTTGCCAGTTCACTGGTTTTCCCTCCTCTGACCACTCATGGTAGATACTGACTCCTACAGACTAGAACATCAAAAGAGCTGCAGTTTTGCTGACTCTCTAGTCAAGTGCAATTGCAAAGACATGTCAAATAATCCACTTCAATTGCCTGTGGTCATAATGTAACTGCCGTTCAGTGGAAATTAACTGATTAGCCCAATGTGGAGTGTGGCTTTGACACAGACCATAAGCTACTAATGTTGTCAAATCAAACTCATATCAAGAAATTCTGTCTTGATTTTGGACTTCAAAAATATTGTTACTATTATTCCATTGAACAGCTAATTAAGTCAACTTATATGTTGATGATGCTTTAACCTTAAACAGGCGCCTTGAGGGGAACTACATTAAGCCAGGGGAGCTAAAACAGCGGGTGGTAAATCACATGGGCTGTCAGCTGGCTACACTGATGGAGTCAAAAGTCTGAGATTTTCTGGAAGAGTCCCTAAAGCATTTAAAAAAAATCAAGCTTTAAGCTTCTGTGCTGAATATTTGGTTTGTATTGCTTTTGGTGTCCCTTGTGATCAAAGTGATACCTCTCATCTCTTGTCTTGTACTTATGAAAGTTGGGTTTTTGGACATCAACTTTGGTCTGTTGACTTTTTACACAAATTATGATCATTTTTGTGACAGAAGAGAGGTTTCAGGCATGTTGAAAACTCATCACGGTGTCTTACAGAGCAGAAACATGGCCTAACCTCGTCCTCTACAGCTTTAATGCTCTGGAACATTTAATCTGAGAAAATCTTAACATTTCTAACAGCAAACTGCAGGTTTCAGATTAATTTAATTCCATGTGCTCATTTTTCAGTCTACCCTGCATGAAATGCAAATCACAGTGTACCCTTTAAAACTAACCAAATTATAAGAAACCATGGAAAACAGTGGTAAATACAGATGTACAGAGCATCAACATTCTAATGGTGTGCAGATTCCACTTGCTTATATGATATGCTGTGGCAACATGATGTCCTTGAATTTTTGCACTTTACAGAGTTAATTGCATTTAGAAATAAATAAATAAGTTCTTGGTATTTAAATTTCAGTGAGCGCCAGACTGCTATTACATAAACTGTACTTTCTGATGTTCTGGGACAGTGTTGCTCTTTATTTAACAATAAAAGCTTGTGACCTGGGATATTGTTCACTCAGCCTAAGTGCTGACAAAGAGTTTCTTTCTTCTGTGCAGAAGTTTGGAGATCTTTATGCAACCAGAGTGTAAAATATGGAAAAATTTAATGTAAACATACAACATGTCATTAGGTTGTTCATCCTGCTTGATTTTGTAAACTGTTGAAAATAGATGACATAATTATCTTCTGCTGAATACTGACACAAGCAATATTTATCTCTACTCTGAATCATGGTGATGTTTTGTGGCTTGAATCTGCCCTGCAACATGATCTCGGTGTTTTAATTAGACGCCCTCTCCTTCCTTGCTCCTGGACCAATAAGTTTACAGTGTGGTTTATTTCTATTTTTGTTACACAAAAACTCAGATCTTTGGTTTTCAATGCTCAACCTCAACTGGAGATGATTGTTCATGCTGTTGTGTCATTTGAGCAGGTATTGTCACTCTCTTTACATCAGTTTTATCAATGAAAAAATCTCACTTAAATACGTTTTGATGGCATTGTCAATTATAATATTTATTTCATGTTTTGAACTTTTAGATAATTAACCATTGTCATATGTTTGAAAAACAAATGTTTTTGTTTCTATTCCTTTGTTTGACTGTTCCACATATTGATTTTCTATTTAATTTGCACTTTCATTTTTGACTTTATATAATTGTCTTCCATTACACATTTGCTTTCATGGATTCTGATTGGTTTGAAATGTTTGTTTTGCTTACAGTTGTATTATTGTGTGGATACAAGGAAGACCAGCAACCACTTGATGGAAGCTAATGGGGATCCAAATAAAGACTAAAGAATAATAAGTTTAGAATACATCTTTGAACTGTCATCAAGTGATCCAAAATGCTGCTGCTAACAAAGCCACTGAGGGGGTTTCACAATAAACCCATCCTCATATCTTTGCACCTACCCCCCAATCAATTTCAGCATCCAGTTTAAAACTCTTGTCTCTGTGTACAAGGTGCTGCATGGTCAAGCTTCAAGGGACGGACAAGCTGAGTAAACAGCTAAATCAGGATGGACAGACACCTTGAACAGAGTAAATATACTCTCTATCTCTCTGAGTGACAAGGAAATGATAGCATTGTAAAAATTCTTGAAATGAACCCTGCACCCTGAGATATGTTTCTAATAGCAGTACTTCATGGGGAGCAACAGTTATTGCAGCTCTACACCTGGTACCAATGTTAGAAGTTACCAAAAATTACGGCATCACAGGTGTTTTTGGAGCTTCTTCCTCATGACACAGTCATTTTCATGTGGCTCTGAGGATGTGACTATGATTCTGTCACTGGAAAGAGCTTACCTGCAAGATGACAAGTGTGTAAAATCTCTATTTATCTCCTCTGTGTCTCATCCTCTGCGTAAAGTGGATCATATCAGAGCTATCAGCTCAATGCCTGCAGGAGCCATTCACGTCAAAGAGCACCTCGTGACTGACAGCTAAAGGGCTTTGATCATTCCACAAACGCAATAAAAGCAGCGATCAGGCTGATAGCAGAAAAGGAGTATGACACCTACATCTCACGAATTCTCGGTACACATACACACTGAACAGGGATGCTGATAACTTGGCTACACTATTGGAAGAAAAAATAAAACCTGCTGATGAAAGGATGATCATAGACAAAGACAGAAAATGCTCCTCACCCTGTGACCGTCACTTTCATGTCCTCTGCGTCGCGGGTCCTGATCCTCATATGGTGGCACTATCCCCTCTCTCCTTGCCTGCAGGTATTCTCTTCTCAGCTGCTGGATCCTGTCCACACTGTGGACAAACAGGAACAAAAGCAAAAGGTTGGCTTAGAAGAAGACTATCCAGATTATTCTGAAAATCAAATTGCAACAGAAGTTAATCAACCTTTCAACATTCATAAAAAATAGATTTCTAGATCTATTCAAGTATGGTAAAGGCCTGGAAACTTTAATATTTTCAAAGCAGACATGACCAGGCAAAACACAGTTTTCTGACTTGAAAACCTAATACAGATCAATATGAAGAAACACACTTAGAACTTGGAGTGACATCACCACAAACCATCGGTCCAAATGATAAACCATCATGTTTATTCAGAGTGATTCACCCCACATTGAAGCAGCAGTTTGACGGCTGAAATGAAAATAAGAGATCCACCTGTGGACGTGCAGACGAATACAAGTATAAATATTTAGATCATTCTGTCAACTGCCTACGTCTATGTCTGTTTGTCTTTGTGCTTCTCTCTTGCAAAAGGAAAGAAAACAGAGACATCAGTCGTATGAATGTTCCTGCTTTCTGTAGCACAAGAAAAATACAGCTCATCTACACTGAACCCCGGGCCCCCTCGTAAATAATGCACATGCGCACACATTCACACACACACACACACACACACATAATAGAAATATGGCAAGTCATACCATACAAGTACATATGCACCCATATGCACTGCAGTGTGCAATTACATTAACCAAGTTGATGGACGGATCATCATCATCAGATTTACTGAAGGCCAGAAAACACAGCAACCCAATTTCTCTGTGTCTCCAAAGCAGCCTGTGAAGAAAACAGTGCGGCCTGAGAGATCATTATAAGAGCTCAGCATGTGACACATAAAGTGACGTGAATACTGGTGCTGTTCTAGATTTGTAGATAACTGATTCAGTGAAACCAACAGTCCTTGTGGCAAAAAGACAAGAAGGATAAATCCCCAAAAGACACACCAATAGCAAGCTTCTCTTGACATCCTGATAACACATGATTCTCCACATTTAGATTGCTGCAGATTGTGAGAAGACATCTAGAGGCTGATTGCATTTAATAAACATTACCAGGGTACAGTTTGATCCCTGTTCTGTTCCATTACAGTTAATTTCTGTTTATAAAATTTAATTATCAAGGAGCAGGGTCTATCAAACTGTTATTCTAAGTGCATCCATCCATGGGAATAAAAAGACAAAACAAAACAATTTTATAAAGCTGTAAAAGAGTAGAGTTATTAGGATGACTTTAACATCTCTTATGTTTCATATTTTGAAATACTTTTATACTTCAACAACAGTAACCTCTTTCATTATCTATTTAATCATAATTTCATACACCAAAAAACTTTTCTGACCCACTTCTTACAGAACAATTTCATCATTTATTCCTAAATACTGTATCAGACAAGATCAAACAGTGCAATGGCAACTCCCTGCACTGAATTCACATTCACTACATGCCATTCCCCCAATCACCTGACAAACCTCCTGATTTGGTGGTGGTTACAGCTATAGAAGCTGTCAGATCATAGTCTCTTGCCCTGCTACGGCAAATACTGCCCAATGCCAGTACAATACTCCTTCCAGCCACCTAGTCTAACTTCTACAAGTCTAAAGTTTTATTTCGCCATTCTACCCAGAGCTCATTTGGACGCTTTTGTCTGAAGCTACGCACATTACAACTTCATTGACAGCTTTGGATAAATATCACAAAATAACAGCAGCATTGTTAAGTACATCCAATTAATCTATAAACCTTTATTTAAATAGTGCCATGTATTACAAATGTTGTCTTATGGCACTTAATGATCTTTGGTACATTTGCACACTGTTTGGGTATATCGTACAGTAGCTAAGGTGCAAACTGCAGACATATGTTTGGATTCTGGGTCCTTCACAGGTGCTCGTCCTCCACCAGATGGTTTCCAGCCACAACATTCACCAACTAGGCTACATGTTTTTTGTTAGTAAATACAACTTAAAAGTTAGTGGTCTCAGTTTTTTTTTTTTTTTTTATGGTGCAAAGGGGAAGGTCATTAGCATTGCAGCTAATGATGCTAGGCTTCTATGTTCTCCAGTTCTCCAGCTTTCTTTACTGAGGACTGAAACATGAAACTTCTCATGTCACTTTAACCACCAACAAAACTGACTGTTTGATAATCAGCTGAAAAATGAATGCTTGTGGATGACTTTTTCCCCCCTTTTCTTGATTTACCCTGCATTATACAGAAAGCAGGAAGTACTGGCATTCTCTGGTTGTCTGGGTGTTTGTATGGATTGCTAGCCGCATGTAAGTATTCAGCTATCTGTCATCTTGCTTTTAAATTCAAGTACATATAACTTTTTAGATTGCAATTGAGATTTTGCCTTAGTAAAAAGAAACATCTTCTTTGTTCACTTTGTTCTAAAAAGCAGTGAAATCCCCACCATGAAGACTAGCATCACAGGATGTAGAAGGCAGATAAATATACCTCAGGCAATCTTGCGGCTCATCACAAGTGAATCCCATAGATGGAAATAAATTTCCAAACATTTATTGGCCATTGATTTGACTTCCCACATATGCCCTCTATGCCTGCTGTGCCCTTTTGACCAACTCTGAAGATTTGCAACTGCTCTTGGAAAATAATTCTGAATTCTATCCTCAAAAAAAGACCTATTTTTCCACCAGCTATTTTTCATCAAAGTCACCCTTACAATTACTTCTGTTGGGGTTAGTGCGGCTTCTGGATGAATTGGGTAAAGGGTCAGATGAGGAAACAAAAGATTCAGATAAAAAACTCTGCAGAGAAAACAAACAAAAAATGCAGTGGCTTTCAAGATGCTTTATTCTTTGTGACTGATTTTATTTCATTTTGATTTGTCACTTTATGTTTATGCATTCCAGTGGTAATGATTTGTGTCACATGAAGCTCCTGATACACACATGTAAACACTCTCACACACACCAGCTCACCCTCTGCGTCACCAGACTGACAGTGGACTTGGGGGAGCAGGCTGGTAAAATGAGCCCCACATTCATCTTTCATTCACACACGAATGCAAACACATAAACAAACACACACAAGTAAGCCAACACACGCAAGAAGACACACACAAAGTGTACTTAATATGATTTATGAGCACACATAAAAGGCAGAGGGCAGGCTCAAGAAGGAATAAATATGATAAACAAAGACATAACACAACACTCACACAAACATCCGCTCACAGTTATGCAAATACTTCCACAACCACAGACTGAGAAAGCTATTGATCGGTTTGAGGGAAGAAGGTGGTCATAAAAAAAAGCAGACTTTTATAGTTTCACTTTTAAACCCCAGTGTAGCTGTTAAAACCATTGGTATTATTTCAGGTGGATATAATGGGATAAAGCACTGTTTTTTACACCCAGATTACACAGTTCATCTAACAAATGTCTGTAGAAAAGCCCTCACTTTGCAACATTTTCCTTTATATAAATCAGGAATAACTTGCAATTTTCAATGCGGAAAAATTAAATATAATTAAATATTGAGGTTAAGAGGAAAACTTTAATTTATATTTCTGGGTGAAATGAGAGAGGAACAGAGGAGAATAAAAGAGAGAGATGAAAACAGAGGGGTGGTGAGAGGAAAGAAAGTAAAACAGAAACACTATGAAAAAGAGAGAAAATGTAAGAGGGAAAAAGATACGGAAAGGAAAAAAGAGAGAAAGAGAAATAAGGAAAAGAGGAAGGCAGAAAAGAAGAGTGAAAGAAAGAGCAGTAGAGAGGTAGTGATAAAGAGAGAAAGGGAGGGAGAATGAGACAGAAGAGCAAGAAAAGAGAGAGACAGAGGAAAGGAAAGAGAGAAAGGAGAAAGTGAGAGAAAAAAAAAGCTGGATAGAGGAGAGAGAAAGCAAGTGGAAAAGAGAAAGAGAGAAAGAGAGAGAGAGTTGTGTCTCTTAAGAATAAGTTAAGCATACACAGACACATTAACATCCACGCACACATACATACACACACACATACACACATACACACGAGCCTGGGGAGATCAATCTTCTGCCCCTGCTCTGTCATTCCAATAATAATTCCATAAATGTTTAAAATGTGAATCGGAAACCTGGCATAGCTGTTAATAATACTGCCATTAAATATTAAGACTTCTGTTCCATTAACAACACTGTAAGCTCAGACTTAAATACATCAATGTTAACCGTGAAGTAATATGTTTTTGTCATTAAGGCCTATAAATATTTACAAGCATGCTTAAAATAAGGTGTGCTTTCTTGAATTTGCAGCTCTAGAGTATTTTTTTTTCTGGTTCGCTGTTAATCAGGTTTCAGATCTTGAAAGAGAGAAGAAGAAAAAAACTAAAAATGAAAGTCAACAGCCAGTTATTCAGGACACATTGTTGCATTTGATCAAAGGCCATGTAGGGTTTAATATTTAATGACCTACTGTGAGAAGTCAAGTCCGGCATAAACACAATCCTTTTGGAAAAATAAATACAGCAACTAAATTCTTCAGGAGATGCATTATTTATTTGAACTTTAACACCAACATTTACTGCAAATACCTTAAAAACACATTACCAGTCTGGCTTGATAACAACATCAATAATTAAAAGCAAAGAGTGAGTGATAAAGCAAAATCAATTATCAACATCAGAGATGGTTTTCTGTAGAGACAACACACTGATGTATTAATTTTCACAAGATGATCTGATTCTACTGCCCTTCATGGAGGAAAAAAAAAGAGAAGAAAGAAAAAAAAGGACTGTTTACAAAGACAGAGAGGGATGGGTTAAAACAATAGATACAAAACAAGATAGAGGAAAATATACCAGATCACTTTGAGCAGGAGAGCAACATGGCCAAACACACAAGCAAACAACAGTTTTATTCCAAAGGTAGTTCTCTGTCATCTCTTGCATAAACTTGTGACATCTCCGTATCAATAGAAGTCAATTTATACTTCATTAAGCTTTCACACTTGAGCGTCAATCTTGCAGTCTTGGAGGAACAGACAAGAAAAGCATCCACTAGAAGAGCTGTTGACCTTCAGAACAGAGTGAAATCGTAAAATTTCCTATCATTAGCACAAACACGAAGTCATGATAACCATTTGGAAAAAAAAAATCAATAAATCCTGAAAATGTAAACTGCTATTGATTTAAAGGCTTAAGAGATGGCCCTCACTGTAGAAGTGGCCTATATAAGGGGCCTCTTCACCCTTTTAAAGGCAAGTAGGACATTTGCGCCTTTGAACCCTGCTGGTACTGATCAATGCACCAAACAATAAAAGACCACTGACAAAATGTCACAGATAACTGTTTTAACCTTTTCAATGCAACACGGGGAACATCACTTTCCTATTCATAAGAGGTAATGAGACTGAATTCTTCAAGGAAGCTTTAATTTTTTAATGAATTTTCTTCCTCATTTATATTATGAATAAACAAAATGTACCCACTTTTCCAAGGAGCTTAAACTCACAAAGAAACAATTGCAAATTAATCCACAAACCATTGTACAGCTAAAAATACTGCATTTCATCCTTGTTTCTGTGTTAACTTTTCATATTCTTATGTATGTGCAAATAAAGTCTTTTTCTCGAATGTATGTTTTGTTAAGAGGCATTTTGTGAATCAAGAAGCATAAAATTTATCTATAGCCGAGGTAGTAACACTTAGGTAGGAGACGCCATGTGTGCATTAACATATCCATACAGATTTTGCTTCATCTCCCCATAACTTGAGACATTTTAGGAAAGCAGAGGGAAGGAGTGTGCATGAGTGAAGTGAGAGGAGCACACATAGAGAAGGGAAACTGAAACTGAACCATGGCCATGGATATGGGGTGCTGTAGGAAAAATATTTATACCTCCCAATATACAAATACTTACTTATCAAAGATAAAAGTCAATGGTTTTTTTGTCTCATATAGTCCAGTGCGACCATGGACTGTATATCGAATGGACAGCGTGGCTCCGCCTGTCAACATTCTATGATTTTGAAACCAAAAAACCCCCTTACTCAAGCCGCCATTGAGCAGCCAGAGTCTGCGCAGTAGAGAATTTCCAGTGGAGCCAGGTAAAAAAGAGAAATAAAAATATTTATTTCTCCTTCTTCAGAAGGTTTAGTCTCCTTTTGGCTCTTTCCCGAAGTTTCTTATATCCCTGATAAAAACTACTCACGAACGTCAGCTGTCAACTATCGTAAAATGAAACTTATAACATGGTTTTTAACGTCCAATAACTAATGAGAAACCAACTTCTCAGCAAAAATTAAAAAAACACCCGAACACAATGCAGCCGAATTACATCGTCACACCACCTTAGCGTAAGAATGAGAGAAACGTTTCTACCATGTATCATAATTTTTTTAACTTTTCCTGGCTCATATCTGGAATGCATGGGGAGGCGGGGCTTATGACCTATACTGCAGCCAGACACCAGGGGGCGGGGCATCTGCTGGAAGCTTTAGTTTGAGCCGAACGTCGTTACTTCCACTTATTATACAGTCTATGAGTCTGACTCACAGATCATTTCCTCTTCGTGTTGCATTTATGACTGATGCAACTTATACTCTGGGAAATACGGTACCTAGAACAGGGAAAGTTAAGCTAAAGTCTGGACGAATTAATCACAGATCTGTACTATGGAAATTTCAAGGAGGGCAGCGCATGTTTAAAAAGGTTTTTTTGGGGGGCTTGCAGACTGGACTAGTCATCTTTGCAGACGACCTGAGCTCTATTCAAACTTTTTCAGCACATCTTGTCAATTCTAGTCTAGCATGACTCGGCAATGACAACACAAGCCATGATTGATGTCTCTCAAACAGACATCAGCAGAGAGATACAACAAGACAGAGTTCTAGTATCTTTCTCTCACAATGCTTGGTGGTCTGTGTACTCCCTGAGTGTCTGTTCGTAGAAGACAGGATCGTTATCAGCTGTGTCTTACGAGGATCAAGTAGATCACAACAACAGACACAGGTCAATGCTTTATCTCTCTCACTCCCAGTATCTTGTATCTCTGTTTCACCATGTTGCGAGCCCTCACTAATAGTCACACATACACGATAAGTGGCAGGGAACACAAACAACTTCATCAGTGTTAGTGATGTGCCCTCTGCCTTAACATAGATATATGCTTTGGTTGTATTAAATGCTCTGTCAGTGACATGTCTGTGATACACTCAATTTTCTCTTCACATTTTTGCATCACTGCAGTAAATATTTGCAAGTCTGTCACATTTTCTGCACAATCTATCTCCATTCTTTCTTTTCTCACTCCTTTTCCTCCCTCCACAGTTTACTCAGGTTATCATCATCACTGTCATAGACATCCCTTCCTCGATTCCATCCATCTCTCCTTCCCACTTCTTCTTAATCTCTTCATCATCTGCTCATCTCCATCTCTTCTGCTCTGTCTCCCTCTTTCCCCTCCCTTGTCTCGCTCTTCATCATCTTCTTCCTCCTAATCTCCCAAGCTTGCGCGGGGCTCTAATTAGCTCACGACTTTGCTAATGAAATTTGACAACAAAAGATCACCAAAACTGGCAGGTGGGTCAGGGGAGACGGATACGAAAGGGGCACAAAGAGAGAGAGAGAGAGGTAGAAAAAAAGAGAAGGACAGAGACAAGGACAGATGCAGTTATACAGTGTGATAGTGTGTGCTGTGCATGTGCTGTCAGGTTGCTCTGTTGCTCCCTTATCCTCTACAGGCTAACAGGAAGTGACACGTGTTTTTAAAAGAGAGCTGACAGGATATGACACTGCTCCTAATGCAGTGGCGTCTAAGCACAGGGAGTAATTAGTGGTCTATCGACTGCCATGACATCAATCAGACGAGCTGTCTGTACGCCTCTGTGTGCAAGAGAGACCCTCACAGTGGCATCGAAGGCTGGCATCCAATCATCACAATCAGTGTGTGTGTGTGTGTGTGTGTGTGTGTGTGTGTGTGCTGTCCAGGTTGAAAACTGTCTGGCATAACATTATTCAGACAGAGCTTCTGTGTCTCTGTATTTCTTTGTGGTTGTGTGTATGTGTGTGTGTGTGCGAGTGTCAGACAGAGAAAAGAAGCGCTACAGGTGGTAAACTGGCTGGCATCAAAATTATGTAGGCAGGCTGTCTCGCCCAAAACCCCCCTTTTGACTTTGACAGCCATGTGTGTGTGTGTGTGTGTGTGTGTGTGTGTGTGTGTGTGTGTGTGTGTGTGGCAGGAGGCTGATTTGCCTTATGCCTCTGCCAACCACAATAGCTGGGGATGTTATCTCTCTGAAGCTGAATAAATAACTGACGCAATGCTTTAACAGCTGTCCAGTGAGAGATACCTACAGCAAAGATTGGAATTTTCATAGCTCAGATTTATATTTATCTGATTAGATGTGCCAAAAATAAACCAGACAAAGAGATAAACTGTGCTCCATCATTTGGTCTCTCGACTTGTAATTTCAACTGTTACCACTGGTTAAACAAGACTGCTGCCATATAAGTTCGCATATTCTTATTGTGGTTCATTTTCTGTTGTGCAAAGCTCTCACTGGTTGAAGTAAGGATGCCCCATGTCCATATTGCTATACTACATACTAATTCATTGAAAAATAAAAGTGGAACCACTTTAGACCACGGTGTACCCATCTTCTGATGGACACTTCTAGCAGGGTAATGCTCCATCTCACATCAAAGCTCAAGTCCTTTCAGACTGGTTTTTCTAACATGGCAATGAGACTTAAATGGCCACCAGATCTCAATTCAATAGAGCTCCTTTAGGATTTGCATCATGCTAAGCCAACAAATCTGCAACAATTACATGATGCTATCATTTCAATATGGCACAAAATCTAAGAGAAATGTTTCCAGCACCTTGTTCAATATATGCCATGAAGAATTAAGGTAGATCTAAAGGTAAAAAAGGGGAGTCTAACCCAGTACCAGCAATGTGCACCTAATGCAGTGAGTGTATATGCATGAACAAAATGCTAATGAGCATTGGTCAAGTGACTCTCGTTGCATTATTTATTTGCTGGAAAACCATAACAGCTGCAGTGTTGCCTGCATGTTTACATTTTAGAGTAATGTGACATACAGATATGGGCTATGTGCATGGCAGTCAGCCCCCTCTGGGTGTTCAAGTGGGGGCTGCATTAAAGTGACTGGAAGAAACAGAAGTCCTTATACACCATGTCACTGTAACCAAACAAGTGCAACTTATATTCTGGGTTTTCTGCGTAATGTGTATTATGCATGTCTGCTAAATTAGTTGCAACATGTTTAACAGCCACTAAACAACCATTACGAGAAGGAGAGTCGAGGTAGAGCTGTAAAGACACAGATACAAATAATGCCACGCTCCCCCTAAAAAAATAAATAAATAAATAAATAAAAATGTGAGAAATGCAGGCAGCAGGTTTCCAGCCAATTCTAATCAAATTCAATCATTTACAAAGTAGAGTTTATAAAAAAAGGTATTAGACCAAGTGTAGGAATGAAAAACATCTATTCAGCTGAAAATAGAGACGCACAATGATAGTTGTGTACCTGAGCATTAGTACATTCATGATGGCACTTCAGTGTATTGCATCTGTGTGTGAGTGTCCTTTAAAAAGCCGGAGTCCATGTGCTCGTGTGTTCTTTTACCATGTACGTGCTTCATCCTGGCCGGATGTCCTTTGCATGGAATTTATTTTTCATTGAGGACTACTTGTGCAAATACGAGAGGCGGAAATCCTAAATGAGAGGAAGAGAGTGCAACAGGGCGAACAGAGACCCAGAAAGGGTATATTGTAGGAAAGAGCGCAAGGGGGAGGAAGAGATGGAATAGACAAGTGCCTCTTGAGAGCTTTTCCTTATTAGCCAGGCTGAATCCAGTGCTTTGAGTCCGGAAAACACACACACACTCCGGGCCCTCTCTCGACTGCTCTCCATCACTTGGCCCACTACCACTTCTCAATCCTTTCTTTTACTCCTCTTCAAATTCTCTACTCCCAGAATCTCAGTTTGGATTGTACATCATTTTTCTGTCTCCTTTTCTCAGTCTAATTTTCCCCTTTAGCCCTGGACATTCACAAATCCACCATCCTGATTTCCATTTTGTTTTTACTTATACCACTTAGCATCTTATTGCCCTCTGTGTTGCCGGCTACATATCCCTCTGTCCTTCTCCCTCTTTGCACATTCCTAACATAGTTTGGGTCCACTCATCTCTTCTTTCATCCCAAAATTCACCTTTTCAAACTCTTTTCTTCTTTCATTTTGAAGCCGTAAACATGAACTGGCTGGAAGCAAATGTATTTTAACAGCTCCTTCTCCTTCATTTTCTTTCTTTTAATAGGCATGTTTTCTCTACTTCAGCTAATTTTTATCCTTTATATCTCTTCTCTTTGTCTACCTTTTGCACACTTCCTCTTGCTAATTTGTGTTCTGCAGCCCCAAACACTGGCACATTGAGACTCTTTCTTCTGCATACCTCTCTTCTGTGTCACCCCTCTTTTGCTCTTGTTTTTTAAGTTTCCCCCTTCTTTAGTCTTAATCCCACTTAACCTTCCATTTTACTTCCTTTTACTTTCAAAACACTCTAAGGTACTTTGTCATGCGCTCCATTATCTACTTATTTCTCTCAGTTCTCAAAGTAGAAAATAAAACTTTTTTCCCACATTCATTGTTCTCAGGAAATCTTTTGAAAACAGTGACTTGAAGTTTAGTAAAACCAGTTTTTAAATTTGAAGAAAAGGGTTACTTGTTTTCTGTGACAACAAAATTAAACTTAAAGATTATTATCAAACAAACAAAACATCCCACGAACAACCACCAGGGCCATAAGAAGTAGTGGTCAGAAAGTAGTTGCTTTTACCAAGAAAAAAAAAAAATTAAACATCTAACACTGGCTGTAAAGTAGCCCCCAAAAAGATTATGACAGATTTAAAAAGCTTTGGGAGTCTGTAATCAACTACATAAACAATCTTATTTCAAGTTTTCTTTACGATTACACTGATGATTGAAAATACATGCTTCAGGGATTTTGGATATGTATATATTTGTACATCTTTTTTATTCTCATTAAATGAAAAAATCAAATCTAAAGCTTTAAACAAATAAAACTAGTCTACATTTATTTCTTGTCACTATTGCATTCCACTGATACTGAGAGTTCATTAGGCCCAGATGAATCATACATTACTATTTCTGCTCTCACAATTGTATCCTCTCTTACCAACAAGCACTTAAGTGCAACACCTCAACACGAGCAAAGCTGTATCAATTAATACACACAAAGCTCCCACTCAACTAGCACTAATTATCTTCATGGAGAGAGTAATGTATAATAGTAGCCACCCACCTAGCAGCCACTAAAAGCATATGATCATGTATTACTGTACTTAGACTAATTTATAAAATGCCTGTGCAGTATGCATGTGTGTGTAAGTGTGTGTGAGTGTGTGTGCTGCTAGAGCTGAAAGAGTATCTGATCAATTAGCGTCAAAGAAAGTGACCAGCTAAAAGTTAATCATCTCTCCTATGCAAACTTTTTTTTGTGCCTTGTCTCTATTCTGACTGTCTTTTGACCTATTGTGGTGAAGTATGTTGATTTTTGTTCACGTACTCTTATACAAACATTTCCTTATATGTGTAGTGATTTTTAAAAAGATCTATTTGTCTCAACTAATGAGAAAAGAATGGCGGAAGACTTTTACTACATGGTACACAGCAGTAATGGGACAGCTGCTGTTCCAGCATGAGCAGAGCTAAGGTTTTCAGAGCTTCCTGAAATGGCAGATGGTGAGACAAGTGTAAGCCAATGGGAAAATTACTTCAAACATGTTTATCCTCTTTAGTCGAGCTAACCCCAAAACAAGCACAAAAGAAAACCCAAAGATTGGAGGAGTGGCAGAGCAGGAACTTTGTCTCTCGATGAGATGGTTATATTTAATTGTATTGTTTTATTCTTTGGAGCCACCAAGTTACCATGCCTCTTTTTACTTAGCTCAACTCAGTGGGAGCACTGGAAAAAGAAACCATTTAGAAACCGTATCTGCTTCCTTGAGTTATGAAAACCACAGATATTGCTTGACTGACAAAGTCTCAAAACAGTAAAAACAAAGAAATCTGTTGCACGGCCTCCTCATTCTATCTGCCATTTTTCTAATTGTGTTTAGGCTCTGAGGTTTTCTTTTTTTTCAACCAGCACGTTCTTTCACCCTCCTCTATATTCCTATCTTTCATTCTTCATGTTATTTGCTCTCTACACTCAAGTGCCACAGAACCTCTCTCAAGCTCACTCCACTCTTGTCTATCTGCCCTGACTGTTTTCTAATAAGTGGAGTGCTAGAGGTTGTGGTTGTTATGGTAACCTGCAAGGGGGCACTTGGGAGGGTTAGGTGGTGGTAGTGGTAGTGGTTGGGTGAGAGTGGGAGGGGGGTACCCACTCAAGAAAAACCGAGGGCAGCACTCACCCAAGGCTTGGGTGGTCAATCTAGAAAATGGACTGTGTGTGTGTTTGACATCCTAACTACCTCAGCTTTGTATACGCATAAAAGTGTGTGTGTGAGTAAGACTGTAAAAAAACAACAACTTATAATAGAGGGAGAAAGAAGTGTACATGTGTGTGTGTGTACTCTATAGGTAGGCAAAGACTTGTGAAATCCTCTTAAAGTCTTTGGCCTTTTTTATGTGTCATCTAAAATCTTTGAATCACTCCACCTGTGTGCTCAAACAGAAGGAGTGCTGCACCAGGAAAAAGAATGCAAGTCTTTAAAAGGGGGGTGGGGGTATTGGGCTTTTTTTTTCTAGCCTTTGGACTACTTTTCTATCCTTATGTGATGACCTCATCATGACGCTGCAGCTGTTTGCCAGAAGGCTACAGCCTCCCTTTCTACCAAACAAAAATTTGTTTGAGCCAGCTCTTCCAAAACAGGGACCACTCATATTATTGAGCTGTATTTCCCTGATTGCCATACCATAACCCCCGTCTCATGGCTTTAGGAAAATGTGTGAATGAATACAAAAACAAAAAAATAAATAGCTGCTCCAAAGTCAGGCAACTGCAAGCTAAAGCAAAGTTATTCCATCCAAGCATCTATGTAGCAGCTCACAAAAATCTTCTTCATTGTGATAACATTAGCTCCACCTGCTAGATTAAAACAAATATCAGGTGTTATGCAAACATAAATATGACCGTAATTATTTTAGTACATGTGGTTGTGCTTATGCGTTTGTGTGGTGATTTTGCTAAATGAGTCTGCATTAAACTCTGTCATGCAGAAGATATTGAGCTGGCTGTGCCCTTTAGAATTAAAGGTGGTAGTCTTGTTGAGAAGCAGACAGTGTGATATATTACTAGGCTGTGCGGTTGAATAACTGTCCTTTCATTATTGAGCTGTTTAAAGCAAACCAGTGATAAATAAAAATAAATCTGAAGGAAAAAGTCACCCAACACCCATAAATCACAGAGAAGCTGCAGCCTGAAAAAAAGGGTTCTGGGGAATATATCTGACACTGTTTAACGACCTGGAGTTTTATATGTAAATTGACTAAAACAAAGTCCTTGACAGCTGTCAGAGATAGACGTAGCATGAAATTTAACTCATATAAAGATGATAAAATAGTAAGAAAATGCTCTGAAGGAGCCTAGTTTTGCATTACTGATTCCAGCTGTTGATGAAGTTTGATTCTTTGAATTATCTACATGACCCAACACACACACACACACACACACACACACACACTTATATGTATATATACAAAGCAGTGTCTGTGTGGTCATGTTTTTATACATTTTTCATTACCACACTAGCCTTTAAAAGCAAAAGTATCTGATTTTGAATTTATTCTGTACTCACAGACACCTTTATTCATGTAAAGTTGTACAATGCTTGTTTTTACCCTCAATGTGTGTGTGTATGTATGTGTGTGTGTGTCTGTGTGTGTGTTAAAGTGAGTGAGTGTGTTTCTGAGTGAGAATCTGTGTGCCCTCAGAGCTTGGTGCTGATAGAGTGGAGTCCTTAGCGGTTTTGTTTATCTCTGTGTCCCATAGTCACACCACCAGTCTGGCCTGCCCTGTCACACAGTAGCTCAAAGTCACGCACACACAGACCTACACCGCTGACACACTAACTTCTTTTTTCGGCACTATCGATTACTGTCAGCCAGTACCTGGACTTACTTCTGTCTGCATCATCAGGTTTCAGGAAGCGATGATAAATGAATAGAACTATGAGCCAAGACTGCAGCTGCCTTGGATAGAGGTTTCCAAAATCAAGATATAAGGAGGGGACAGAGAAACTACAGTAAGGGCGCATAACACTGACCATTCAAACCATGCTGTCCTCAAGAATGATTCACCCCCCACAGCGCTGCTTTTTCCAAGGACAAGTGAGTTGAGCTGATTAGCACCATAAAAAAGATTGGAACATTGTGGGTGCAAAATGATCAGATTTGCACGTTCTAATTATCTGCATATATCCTGCATATTCACAACAGCAGACAAGGTAAATGATTTGGGTGTGCCATTTTGCTGATTTGACAGTACATCAGCTTTGCATGTGCTATCAAGTTTGCATGTGTTTTAATAAACCCAAACCTTAAGTTGATCAGGCCTTACGTGTTGACCAGCATGGGGGGTTCTGTTTGATTGTACGGTCAACTAAATTCTATAACCCCATTGCTGTGCACCATGATGATTCTCCACTTGCACTGCAAAAACTGAAATCCAAGCAAGTCATTATGTCTTATTTTTAGTCAAATGTGTCTTACTATTCTTGAATTGAGCCACATTTACTAGACAAGGTCATAAAAATGTCTCATTTCAAGTTTTTTAAGACAAAATTGAGGTGTAAATTGCTTGCAACAAGTAAAAAAAATCTGCCAATGGGATAAGATAAAAGATTCTTGTTTTAAGACATCTTTCTAATTTCAGGACACTTCCCGGGCCAATTGAACTTATCCCATTGGCAGATTTTTTTGACTTGTTACAAGCAATTTACACCTCATTTGTCTTAAAAAACTTGAAATAAGACATTTTTGTGACCTGGTCTGGTGAATGTGGCTCAAATTAAGAACAATAAGACAATTTTTACAACAAATAAGACATAATGACTTCCTTAGATTTCCGTTTTTGCAGTGTGGTGTCTTAACAGAGAGGCTTGGCTTTGCAACTTCCTCTATAGGTGATACACTTACAACAAAAAAAGGCATCATGCACAAAACCCACGTTTGGTAGTTGGCTGTTAAAAGTCTGGGACTGAATTATCAGTCTTAAAATGAGATGATGAGCTACTTTTCTTTTGGACCCTAGTCAATAGTTGTCTCTTTTATCACTGTGTGTGATCTTGTGTGTGAAGGAGGTTATCTGCATTGGTCGGTGACTGACACGATGAAGGGAGGGTTCAGGGATTTTTAAACTGCAAGGAGTGCCTTCAAGGTAGTGAACATATAAAAGTCTCACATAAACACACAGACACACATACTTGTCAGATACACTGATATAGACAGGTGAGAGGGGAAAATGAAGCATCAGCAAAATATTACTATGCAATGAAACAGAACAGAAATGGGAAAGGAGAAACCTGAGGGAGTCCACTTTATCATGTGACACGGACTGTGCGACAAACTTCTGAACTCAAACAATCAAATGAAGCTTATTTGATGGTGTTTAATTGTATTATTGTAGTGTCAGTGCCTTACCTTTCATTGGCAGAAGCAGGAACCGGAGGAGATGCAGCTCCTGCTCCCCCTCTCTGCTTATTGACCTTGGCGTACAGCCTATCGATGTGATCGTCATCGGGGACGGCTCCTGGATTGTTGCCATGAGGTCCGTGCCCAGGAAAGGCAGGGGGAGGGCCTTGGGGGGAAGGAGTGCGGGCATAGGTGTGTTGTATCGTACTGTATGGTGGTGATTGGGACAGCAGCTGTGGCACTGAGCTCGACTCACGGTCCCTGAAGGTTTGTATGCGGGCATAGTTTGGGTCTGTGTCATCGTCCTCCACATCTGGGAATGGCATTCCCCCGCTGCTTAGTTGCTGGTCTTTGGACCTCTGCTCTTGCAGCTCAGGGTGTGCAGCTTCAATCCTGATGGATAGATGGAAAGCAATCCATACATTAAGGAAAGTTACAAACGCTCAAGAAACTTAATCGCACTGCTGCCATGAAGGGAAACAGAAAACAGTGGCATGGAAAGAAAGTGTAAACAAATTTGGACCTTGGTTTTACCTTTTTTTATTTTTATATCAAACCCAAAAAAAGTCTTGATAATGTCTCATGCGCACCTTTCCCTCTCTTCTTTCATCCTCTCGAACTCATGGTCACTCAGGATGTCAGACTTCTGTCGCTGAAGAGCTGCTTTTGCCTCCTTCTTCTCGTCCTTCTTCTTCCCAAATCTGGACAAAGACAAATATAGATACAAAGAGAAGGACAATAAAGTGAGACTCATGCGTACAAATCATCTTAGTGTAATAATGCTACATGGGACAGTTTGCGAAACTCATCAGGATATGTTGCCCCATGAGAAGATAAGGACCAAACAATTTACCTCTCTCGCAAACACACAGAACAAGCTTTAAATACTTTTAATTCAAATAGAAAAAAATACAATTCAAATACAATGATTTGGAAATAAGAGTGTCTGTATTAATGTCTATTTTCTTCCCTCTTTTTTTTTGTTGCCTGGAGCAGAACACATTAATGAACTGACACTGAAAATGCCATTGAACTAGAAAGAGAGAGAGAGTGAGAGAGGCTTGATGTAAAGCTGTTACTTAGCCCTGTAAATATGTTATCTATATTCAGTCTAATTGAAATTAAAAGATGATGTATAAATAATAGACTTTGAGGCCTGTTCAGAGGCCACATATTGGATTTTGAAACCACACCGCTCAATAGAGTTTGTGTGTGGTCAGCACTACTGCTCCATTTCCTGAAGATAACCATGAATCAAATACACATCAGGCTTAAATTCAAAACTGAATGTGAAAGAAAACCGATGGCTACTGTTGTAAATGAACGAACAAACAAACATATCAATGTCTTCTTCTTTCAGCTTTTCCCATGTAGGGATTGCTACAGCGGATCAGTTGTTTCTAATCCATGTTCTGGGCACTGCTTTGGCACAAGTTTTACATCAAATGCCCTCCCTGACATAACCCTGCCCCATTCATCAGAGCTTGGGACTGGCACTAATGAGAACACTGGCTTGTGACCCTGTATTGGTCGAGCAGGAACACCTTTGAACAACAGCAGGAGCAAATTTAGGTTCAGAGTCTTGCTCAAGGACACTTCAGCATGTGATTGCAGGTGCTGGAATTGACCTTCCAGTGGACTTACAATGGCGCTTCTACTGAGCCGCGGCTGCCCAAACATAAAAATATCTGCATGGCGCTACTAACAGACAAATATGTTAACATACATGTTTATTTACATAAGGTAATACAAAGGTATTCACAAAGACTAACATATTCCAAGATCCAAAAATGTTTTCGCCTCAGAGCTGAAAACATTTTTCAGCCAGTCTACTGTGTGAGGGGCATCTCTGCATATCTGACTTAGAAAAAGAGATGTCATTTTATATAACAAAAGGCTGGATTGCTGTGCAAAGCATGCTGGTATAATTAGCAGTAGGAGCCGTTTCCACTGTTCACCTGCTTTCTGCTCTCTTTATGTCACAATTTGCCATCTAGACGAAACAGTGATGGATTCTAAAGGAAATAAACCTTATGGAGAGCAGGTGTGGCATTCCTGTAATTCAAGCAACAAGGCTTGACAAACACCAGATTCAAAAAAAAAAAAAAAAAAAAGACTAACCATTGAGCCTATCAGGAAGGACAGCTCCATTTATTAGTCAGTTAACATATTTTTGAATTGCCTTGTGCAAAGTAATGCATACACTGACAAACTGGAGTTCATTTTTGCAGATCAGTATCCACATGTGTAGATTCTCAATGAACAGCAAATTCAAGCACTTCTGCATAGGCTTCATTTTTCTACACTGGATGTTGGTGAAATCTTGTTGAAATCATTTAAGTTGATTTGATCCAAATTCTTGTACATTAAAAGTATGGAAAGAACATCTTGAGATTAACAATTTCAAAGCACAAGCAATGTGTTTCATGTTGATGAAAAAAAAAATTAAAAAAAGAAAATGAAGGAAAAAAAAGCACTGAAGCCCATCAATTGTGAAGCTCAGCAGCGATCAAGTGAGTCAGATCTGCTCAACTTAACCGGTCAAACTAGCTTGGTAGTCAATACATTCAACATGCATCCAACTGATCTAAACATACACTTCACGGTTTGTTTATATTATTCATTGGTACTTTTCAAAATATCTCCAAGCTTGCTTGTTTATTATTCATACAACATTTATGGTCATTTTTTTAAATGTGTGAATTTGTGTCTGATGTATTAAAAAATGCAGAGCTGAAGCAATAGGTCTTTTTGAAGGGCTTAATGTGAACGAAGGGGGGTTATAATGGCCATTCCCAGCCTGCAGAGGGGGGCTCAATGTGCAATGAAGGGCTATAACCGTGCATGCATTAACAGTGTGAGTGTGTATTTACCTCACAGGGGACAAGCCTCGCTCTAATTACTGCTACCTACGGAGTAACAGGCTTACCCTTCACTTCAACTCTCTCTCTTCCACTCACTTACCCTTCTTTCACCTCCCTTCCTTACTGCCTTTTCCTCCAATTTCACCCCACCACTTCTCCTGCTTTTCTCTCGTTACCCTCATTTCTGTGTCATTTTATCTAAGGCTTACCTCACCATCACCCTTTCATCTACTTGTCTCATTTGGCATGTTGGCCTCTTGGTGTCACACACTTCTCTCAGAGCACTTAACCTCTCTCTTCCCTCCCTGACCTATCTTCTTTTCTTCTTCTCTTTACTCTGATTTTCTAGAGAAGAGAAAAAATGTAAACTTAGCCTGTAAGCTTGTACATAAAATCTAGACAATATTCAACTCATAGTTCTCTCCTTAAAACACTCACAAAATACCTTGAAACATGATTTTACACATCATCATGGCCACAATTCTCACACGCATGCAGCACATACAAGAAGAACAAAGCTGCAGCGTTAATTTCACAGGAAAAAGAGTAAGAACAATGATTAGCAGCAAATTAGAAATAATTCATCACTTCTTCTGCCATCATTAGCAGGAACACAGTGAAGATTCATGAATATTAATGACCTAACACCATGATCTGTATGGATAGTGTATGGCTCCTGTTTTGCACGTCAAAGAGGCTTGATTCGAAGAATAGTAAAGCAGCCCCCTGAGCTTTCACCTTTTCAATCTCAAGAAGAATGAGAGAACAAAAAAAATTCTAAGCACTGAGGTATGATATCTCATCAGGGAACAATGTTTCCTTTAAAGAGAATGTGTTCATCCATGGTTTTGATACTCTTGACTGTGGAGCGAAATTAATCCACATATATTTTTTGTAATGAATAAAAAACGTTGTATATGTGAGTCTGTTTTTCAGTGTCCACTCTGTCTTCTTAAATATTTATTCAGAACTACAGTTTGATTTCCTGAAGACATCAGAAGTGGGTAAGGTGTAACAGTCAAAAGTCAAGTAGGAATGGGGTTGTTCATTTTCATTGATGTGGACATCATCATCAAGCCATCAGTTCTTATTAGTTCCACTGTTGAGTCTTTTCAGTCATTATAAGACAAATAAAGCTATTTTATGTCTAAAAAAGACAAGACCCTCTCCAACACATTACATATTACTGAGAAGGATGATGGTAATGTTATCTCTGTCTTTGAGTAACAGTCATCTTGCTGATCTGAATTTGGAAACATCATAATGTCGCCCTGTGCAATCCTATCACGCCTACCCTAACAAAGCTTTAACCTGCTAAAGTAAACATATATCTAAAAGATAAACTGATGTCAAAGTCTATTTGACATCATCCATCTGTTTCTGAAACAGAGTTTTGAAAACTTTAAGTCTCCACACGAACAGCTTTTGGGTGCTTGCCAGTCTCCCTCCCATCATACAACATCCTTCCATACCAGAGTTCTTCTTCACCGAGATTAGAAAACTAGTTAGCCGGTAACAAAATCAAGCTAATGAATGTATCATTTTGCACTTTTGATGGGATTTAAATGATATGATAAAACATTACATGACTAATGAGATGTAAAAGTAGTTAATACAGTTTGACTAAAAAAAATAAAGACTAATTGCCATGTCAGAGTTAAACTTAGTCCCCTGGGACATATAATTGTTTTCATCACATGTATTTGGTTTTTATGTAAGATATCAATGTTTCTTTTTCTTTAGCAAGTTTTTACTTTCCATTTTTAAATGTAACTCAGAATTTTTTTTTGTTTTGTTTTGTTTTTGTTTTTTTCCTCAATGTGAATGCCTGAAATCCTGAAGCAGGTTCCACATTTAATGACATCAGTACAAACAAAAATCAGGAAAAAAAATGAAAGGGAAAATCTCCCTACCCATCCCTTAACATTTCTCTTAACATTTCAATCCTGCATCTTTGTGTCATTTCATGTATTTTCAAATTTTAACCAAAGGGTTTGTATGGGGCAAGGCGTAAAAAAAGAAAAAAGAAAAAAAACCACCAGAAGTTGTTAACAATTAACTACCCAGAAGACACACAGTCGTTGCTGTGTATGCATGTACATACACACAGACACGCTCCACATTAGGGAACAGCAGAGTGTTCAGGGGGCCGTTCCACACTTTTGCTTCTGAATAAAGCATGAGGCAAAAACCGACTGACAAACGAGCAGAAAATGAGTGCAAACATCTGTGACTCTCACTTCACCTATTCTTTCTATTCTTCTCCTTCTCTCACTCCCTCCATATGCCTCATCATAGACACGCCTCCCTTTGCGATCATTGGCAAATGGATCCCGATGGGAATGAGTGATTGACAAGTCTACAGCGATAACGAGCACGAACGCACACACACACACACACACACACACACACACACACACACACACACAATAGATAGTGATGGTGAAAGAAACACATTCAAATACAAGCAGACATACATGCACACACTTGTGATTGGCAGGCATGACACCAGACCGCGACACTCCAATGACTTCCTGTCAGGGTGTTTGATTGGCAGCTTGTGCCTCCTTCTCCCCTTTCAACCATGTGCCCTCTAATTATGAAACAATGACAAGCAGTCTGGTCAAAAGACTGAGTTTTGTCTATGTGGAAGCACTCTAATCCCACCTTGTGCACATATTCTGCACCCTTACATCAAAACCTAATTTGCTTTTGTGGTTACCTTGCTAAAAGCTGACATGATATGCTAGCAGAAAAATAAAATGATTAACATTAATGTTCATAAAAGTGTTACCCTGTTACAAAGGTCCAAATGACAGCTGTTTCTATTCTGAAAGCCCTTTCTCCATAGATTACCTTGGTCTTTGAGTCAAGAAAATGACAGTGCAGGATGTTTTAACTAATTGGTGATGGCAACCGAGGGGAAAGGCCAAATGACCGCCAACAAGACATATGATGGAGGACATAAAATCTAACATTAAGACCACTTTCAGGGATAGTTATGAGGATGAAGAAAGATGGCTTTAGTGCATCAGAGGTCCCTCCAATACTGAAATAAAGGCATACATTTTTGTCTTTTTTCACTAAAAGTGTCTTATTAGGCTTTGTATGAGCCATGTTCACTTGGAAAGTCTAAAAAAAATGTCTTAACAAAATACTAAAAGACAAAAATGGCACATGCTTGTCGGGTGTATTGAAATAACAATGATGTCTTTATGGACTTTCCTATTTTTTACAAAACATACAGCATTTATACTTGCTAAGATCTCAGTACGTAGAGTGCATACATTTTTGTTGATGGCTGCATTTTCTTCATTAATTTCTAGTATTTTTTTTTTCTGGGTAAAACACTGGGAATTTACATTTTGCTATGAAAGTTCATTACCAAACAGTCAGCAAGTTGCTGTACGTGCCAGGCCACATGTCAGATAACACACACATATGAGATGGAGATTAGTCAAGCAGTGCATGATAACATCCAAGCTGGCAACTTTGCATTTATTATCATAGATTCTCATAAATTCACACCATTTAACACTAAAAAATGAACAGCATGTACATATACTTCACAACCCACATTCACAACCATATAAACAGGACACACTGGCAACACCAGTGCCAAGCCCTCTCTCAATTCTGCTAGACTGTGTACATTCCCAGTCTCACCTAATAGATTTCCATATTTTTATTAGTACAGCCGGTCTCTCTCCCTCCTCCTTTCTATCACAACTTACAAACACACACATAGAACATGGACAGATGACTGAACAGCCTGTCACCATACTTTCAACCCATTAGCTCCGTTATGGTTGTGAATGTGTGTGTATGTGGGAACTGAGTTGTGTGTATGCAGTTTTAATGTTTGGAGTGTTACTAGATTTGTCTGACCAAAAACCTGACAGATCTGTTCGAAAACAAAAATGATACTCCTACAAGTGCAGTTCAAAGGGATGAGAGCTGTGTAAAATTCAGAAAACACACACGCACATGTATAAACAAACACTTACAGGGTCTAAGGAAGATTCACAGCAACTGAGAGCCAACTATATGCCTGCCATCTGACTGTGTGACCAATCATGTTTTATTACCACATGAATATTCATGATGCACACACACACACACACACACACTAACACACACACACACACTAACACACACACACATGCACATACTCACAGATGATTGGCAGAACTGACTGGCAGGCAGCAGCAGTTCAAATGACAGGGCCAGCTGTCCCCTATAAAGGGCATTAAAAACAAACCATCTGAGCCGAAGTTCAAAAGGGCTGTGAGAAGTCCGAAAAAGCTAGTGTTTTTCCAAGATAAAAACTCTGTTTTCCATGAGCACTTGCACGCTCTGTCCTGAAGACATGAGTCTTAATAAGGCCAGTGTGTGTTTTGAAGCAAATGAACAGAGAGTAGATCTTTTGACATTCTTCTGTGGTCAAGACAACTTTTTACAGAATAAAAAGTGACAAGGTAATGTATTTATTAATGGTTACGTAGCACACGTTAAAACGTGATAACAACTTAAGTTTAATAACTCAGTTTACACCATATATTCAGCACTACTCACAGCCTTGTGCTTCGAGATGTGTCCATACCATATAATGTTAGCAAATCCTTGTTGGGTCCTACCAGTGCTCATCTACCAACTACAACCTCAACAAGCAGAAAAAATGTAATCTCACTATTCATTTTACTGATAGACTGAACACAGTGTATCAATATAACTGCTGCATGTGGGTTGGAATGAACACTATCACAAAAAGCTTGGCTCGCGTTGTAACATTTAGCCTATAATCTATCACTCCTGCTGAGCTTTCTTCTGCTCTTCTTTCCTTTTTGTCATTCAGCATCTCCAATATGACCCATCGCATCTCAGAAAGAAAGGGGTGACACATGAAGGGGTGACGTCTAATTGTGTTGTTGAAAAAATGTGCATGCCTCCAGTAAATAATATGAACATATCAATACAACAGCCTTACCTACATTTACCTTAACATCTTAAAATCAATTCCAGGAAATTAATTGTCTTTGAAAATTGTAATACTTTCAGTTGCATATAGAGAATCTCAGGAATGAGAAAAGCTCATTCATTAAATAAACTCGGAAAGCCATATCAGCCAATGTTTGGAGGGAAAAAACAAAACGAAAACAAACAAAAAAAACAATGCAGAACTTTGTAATGAAACTTCATAAACCGACCAATAAAAAAAATCATTCATATTTTACTGCTCACAAACCAAAGACTCTGGAAAAAAGGTTGAGTATCCCATATCACCTGATACAAACCAATCAAATCTGGCCTTAGATGAATATGACAAATCAGTAGCTCAGTCTAGACTCAACCATGCTGAATAGCCCCAATTTGCCTTCTCAGTCTACCACCATTACATGCAATCAAAAGCAGATAGGGAGCTGAAGCTGGAACTGGAACTGGAACAGACTGAGAGGGAAGAATGAAATGATGCAAAGATTACAGGGGTGGTGGGGGTTGGCGAGAGAGAGCGAGGTTACAGCAATACGGCCAGAGAGAGGGGAAGGGGAGACAGGAGAAAATTATGAGTGTGCTCTAATCAAAGCCCTCTTATGGTGATGAGAGATGGAGTATAGAGGAAAGGTCTAATATATCCTTGGGTGTATTATTTGGTTTCCATAGGCACTTCATGCAAGATGTAATGGGCGTGCTGGTGGTCAGATGAAAGGTTTGATAGAGATGTAAGTGAATACATGGTAGAAGTGAATTATACACTGCATATTAGGGAATAAGGATCACTTTCATTACAGTGCTCGATGCAGTTTGATTCAAGCAAATAAACACTCAAGGTAGAGGAAAAGCGGACATAAAATTCTTCAGTATAACTTGTGCTTACTATGTTATTTTCTGAATTTTGACCATTTCCAATGACAGTGTACCTCATTCATGAAGGTAGTGGAGAAACTGGTATAAAAAGGATCACGTTTGTGTTCAAAGTTCATTTCATGATCCAAAAAATGAGCTGGTTCAAGTTTTTTTTTTTTTTTGCTAGAAGTTCTTTTTTTTCAGTAGAACCATCTATACTTTCATCTCTATCCCCAAGCCAATTCCCAAATATGAATCCCTCAATGCTCTTATACACCACAGACAGGTATCCAGTTCAAAAACAAGCGTTGCAAGTCACCAACGCATGGAGAGTGCCATAGTAAGGAAGGTGGGTAATACAAAAAAAAACCAAACAAAAATGAAACCTCAGAAGCCTTCATACAATTAATTCCATTTACAACATTTGTTGTAATTTGGTGCAATATAAATAAAGATGGACTAATTGCCCAAAGCTCTGCATAACAGTTGCTAATGGTCGGTATGACTGAAACACAATCTTGAGGGAGAGATGTCTGCCACGTCTTACTCTGAATTAGTGACAAAGTTTTATTCATGTATTTTCTAATAAAAGTAAAACGGATGTTGAAAATCTAGCTGGAATAAAAAGATACAACAGGTGAGGAGAACAGTGATAGATACTCAAGAAAAATATCACTCTATTGAAGGTCTGTAGTGGCCTGCAAACATTAGGCTGAATTGACCCTCCATTCCAAGTGGTTTTTAAAGTTGCGCGAGGCCTCTTTTATTTTCTTTAGTGGACCAGTAATACAATTGTCGCTGCTGTTTTGTTCAAAAGTTTCCAAGAACCTTTGGATGCTTATTGAGCAGTAATGGGTTGGAGTGGTTTAGGGTCTTGCATTTTAGGAGGAACGGCTTAGATGAGACCCAGCGGATACGTCAGCTGCTCTGTTCAAACTGTACAGAACGAGAGACACACATCCACTGAAGTGTTACCTTAGTGCATACAACTGATTCAATGCAATTAAAGAGAGGCTAGAGAACAGAGAGCCTCCGACACTAAAAAGACATTTTATGCCATAAAGGGAATAATTCTACTTTCCACAAAAATATCCCACCAGTGGCTGAATATGTAGGTATGAGTGTAAGCACAGACGGTAGAGTGGAGAAAAGGAGGAGAAAAGGTGAAGGAAACGAGGACATTTACAAAGTAAGAGCATTGAACCTACTCAGTCAGGTAAAATTAGTATACATTAGTCTAATTGCCGAACATTTCTCTTTAAATAACATGCAATTTGGAGATATAATTATTGTGATTAAGTGTGACTTTGAAATCTGAGGGTGTTTTATCATGTTCTGGTTCACACAGTGTGCCTTTGTAAGTATATTTTGAAAGGCTGTGGCTGTATATTGTAGATCAAATTGCATGCCTGTGTTTTCTTAAGATCTCTATCTATGTAATAGTCATGTGAAATCCCATTTCAGGAATTACCATCCCTGGAAAAAATTACATTAGGTGGGAATTAGGATAGAAGGTACAAATGGGAGAGTTGGAACACTTTGCCCCATTCATGCTGTGCCTCTGCCGTGCTTCATTCACACTGGAAGGTATGGTGTTAAAGTTAATCACATGAAATAGGTCCAACAGATAATTTCAGCACTTCTTAAGGAAATTGGGGCAGCACTCTCAGAGTGGTCTTTGTGTGCCTGTGAGCATGTGATAGTCTTTTGTGGGGGAAAAAGACCTCAGTGTTCTCGTTTGGGTTATTTCTGTGTAGTATAAATGCATGAGGAGAGCAGAGGCTGCACTCACTTATGAGTCCCTAATGAGAGATATAAATGTATATGTTTATAGAAGTGAGAAATCTCTGACATTAAGCAGTGGAAAGATTTATGCAACCATAATTATGCCAAAAAGTAGTAAAGTATAAAACTGTTGTAACACAAGAACCTGGCTGCATGTTCTCTACATCATAATGAGGATGGAATTGTTAAGACTGTCTCACAACTCGGCACTATATAATTTGTTTTAAGAAAACACAAGCCTTGCTCGCAATCATTGTCCTCCTATAAAAAGGAATTAAAGGTACAAACACAAACAATGAAACACCTATGGACACTTCCACAGTAACTTACCTCAGAAGGCCAAAACCTATCTTCTTGCTTTTCTTCTCACTCTCCTCAGGCTCCACTGCTTTCTTCTTCTCTTTTTCTTTCTCTTTTCCTTTCACCTTACTCTTTTCCTTCTTCTTTGGTTTTGCCTTCTTCTTTTTGTCTTTCTTGCCTTTCTCTTCTACCCGATCCCCTGCTCCTTGGCGAGATGAGCCACTTGCAGGAGTGTCCCGGCCTGAGCTCTGCTCAGAGTCATCATCTAATGTTGCATAGGAGAAGATAAAGAAGAGATTTAGTTTGGAAATGCTCTCATATAAGAAAAAGTAGAAGATTTTTTTTTCTTTCTACTCCATCATTTTGTCAAGTTTATATTAATTGTCAATAAGATGCTGAATGGGAGTCAAAAACTAAACTATATAAGCTTCCTTGTAAATCGCAAATGATTTTGATGATTAAATTATTAACATCAAACGTATGATTCATCTCTCCTTTCTTTGTGTCCTCTTAAGTTAAAAAAAAAAAAAATAAAACCATGTGGAGCACCTGGATGGTACAAAAACGCAGCTATTGACTGACTGGTTGTACAACAGCAAAATTATGTACCCATAAAAGACTCCCAAGAAATTAGTTACATAAAATCATTCAATGTTTTTGTAAGCAGTAAATTTTTTTTTGTACAATGAAAAGGAAAAAAATGGAAATACAGGATTTAGAACTGATTTTGGGATGGCCAAAAAACATGCCCTTCATTTTAATGCCAAATACCAGTCCATGCTTTCCTTACCTCTAGTTTGATTATTGTAATTCCCTTTTATCAGGCTTCCCTAATAAGCTTCTCTACTAAGACTCCTCAGATGGTCTAGAACACAGCAGCTTGTTTTGACTGGGACTAGGAAGAGAGAGCACACCTCTCCAGTGTTAGCCTCCTGACGCTGGTTCCCCATAAAATCCAGAACAGAATTCAAAATCCTTTTCTCATGGACAAAGCTCTCAGCGATAATGCACCATCTCTTTAGCAGCTCATACAGCTCCATTCGTTCTACTAATATCTAGCACTGCACATACAGGCCTGCTCGTCCTACCTTCTGTCTCTAAAAGTACAATGAGAAGTAAAACCTTCAGTTATCAGGCTCCTCATTTACCAGTCAGGGTCTGGGGGGCACACACCCTCTTTACTTTTAAAGTGGGCTTAAAGTTTTCCTTTTTTGATAAAGCTTTCTTTTGGAGCTTGCTCATTCCTGGACCAGCTCTTAGTTGTGCTGCTATAGGCTTAGACTGCTGGGGGGGAACTGACAGACTCTGCTCTGGTTTTCTTCCTATCATGACTTGCAAAATGCTGAAAAGTGCTGTAATCATGGAGGGTTAGGGAAAGATATGACTCTATCTACTCTCCATGTTGGGTTTTTGTTACTCAAAAAGTATGATCAAGTACACACCAATGACGATTCATGATAAGAAATAAAAAGTTCCTTGTAAAGCAGAAACTTTCCTATTCAACATCTCAATGACAGATTTATTACCATGACAGTGAATTAATTAGCTGTGACTGAAATAAGAAAGCAAAAAACGTTCAAAGCTGAAACTGTGGGGGCTCATTACACTACAGACTGGTTCTCAATTACATCAGTCGTGTGCACTCACATACACACATACAAAGGAATCACTTGTCAGATTTTATTAGATAACAAAACCAAATTAGATTCTTTAATTGAGACTGTACTTTGTGTAGCTATTCACTTCGGCCTTAATTACAAAAACTGTCAAACAGAATGGAAATTGTCATTGGGCTTGTGCATATGTGAGCGTATTTTAACCTTTGGTTCAAAGACGCGCCGTCCCATGTGCCAAGCCTGGTTAGACTTTTATACATGAGAGATCCAAACTGAAAATGACCAGTAGGGAGCTTTTTTTTATACTCACCGAAGCTGTCAGACAAACTATATGTGTTTATATATTCAACCAACTGATATCAATAGATGAAGTATTTCTGACTCTGGTTGGGTCTACTTAGTACATAACTGGGTGTGACACCCTGTCTAAATGATACAGAGTGCATGGTTTCAAAAGCATAGCTCAGACACCTTATTAGACCACCTGAGTTCAAGCTCAAAATGGAGAAGAAAGATAATTTAAGTGACTTTGTATGCAGCATGGTTTCTGGACAGTCTGGTCTGAGTATTTCAGTAACTGGAGGGATTTATGCACACAACCACCTCCAGGGTTTACAGAAAACGTTCCTAAAAAAAGAATATCCAGACAACTCTGAAAGGTAAAGGAGGCACAGTTTGGTACTAGCAAGGTGTACTTGATGAGGTGGCTGGTTAGTGTACATGTGAAGCATTGCTGTCAAGGCAACACCTTATAGACTGAATTAATTGCAAGGGTAAAGAAACCATAATGGCATTACAAAACATGTAAAAATTGGATGAAAGAAAAATGCTGTTTTCAGCTGCTAATCTTGTTCCAGACTCATGAATCATGTGGAACAAAATGTGAATCAAGAATCTTACAAATGGTATTTTTTCAAGGTAGATTTAGCATCAGAAGTACAACAACCCCCCGATCATGCTTTGATATTTCTAACAAAAGCACCAAAGCCAATAATTGAGAGATATAGTCACTACATCAGAAATGCTGAACTAAATAATATCTCTTCATTTGGGGTTTGGCCAACCAGCTCAGTCAGAGGTATGGTAAACCGCAAAAAAAGCATACAATATGAGACAAAAGAGACCACAAAACAAGTCTTACATGCTATAATCCATCCCATCTGACATGAGAGTGAGACATCAAAGAAAATGATTCAAGGCCTCTGTTGAACAGTTCTCTTGACAGCTCAATTCACTGGAAACTGCTAAGCACTGTGGTGTTAACTGGATCCAGCTTACCATCATCTGCCTCAGAGAAACCCTGACAACATGTTTTAAGTGCAATTATGTTAAAATGTTTGCTTGAAATAGTCAGAGTGGTAGACATGACTAAAAATCCATAATGTCAAACACAATGTAAAGAGCAAATTTTACTTATAGCTAAAGAGAAAATGTTGTTCAAGTCAAAGTAGAGAAAGGTAAACACAGAAAATAGAAGAGGGGGAGACAGATCTTCAGTTCACTTCCGAGAACTGGTCTCTGTCAATTAACAGCCGCCCTCAAAGTGTTGAACATTTAGAGGGATGGTGAGAGATGTGGCCACTGCGTGTGTGTGCTGTTGACATGCCCTATTAGTCCCATCCTGTGTGAGCGTGGTGATCTGAAACAGCCTGACTCATTACTCTGGTGGTGACTGATAAGAGTTTGCTGCTAATAACACAGCTGGGAATTGAAACACGCCTTCCAGTGAAACTAACCAAGCAGCTCCCTTTTAGCTTCTGGATAAATATTTCAAGCTTAGATCGCATTTGGAACTGGATCTCTGGTTCCTGTTAATGCCTTATTTTGCTGATCAATTCTTAGTCGTTTGTTGTTAAAGTAATCACAGTTGGCATACGTCAATCAAGACCAAAAGTTTGAATGTTAAACAAATAAAAAAGCAAACTCATCACAGTACTTACCATCTTCATCCTCAGCTGGTCCATCATATGATTTATCAATAGCTGCTCTGAAGCTCTCGTTGCAGCCTCTTCCCCTGACCATATTCTGGCGAGGACGGTGGAATGGTAGGTAATCATTTTTTCTGTTCACCTCTGACATGGCCGTCTGGAGACTCTCTAAAGAACTGGACTTCTTCAGGCCGAGGGTAGGTCCCAGTTCCACAGGGGTTGATGGAGCTGAAGTAACAGAAAGAGACAGACGCAGACAAAGGTAAGTGATATGCATCATCACCTCGTGCCCTGTTTACACCAGACAAAAGCAAGCCTGTTCAGCGATCCGATTACGAGAAAACAGCTATGAGCACAGCTGTTCACATCTGGCATTACAATTAGACTCCGCATGTGGGACAGAGAGAGGGTGTGAGTGCATGCCGTTTCTTTGATACATCATTTGATTTTATTAACCGCAGATTGGGGGCTCTGTAATCACTGGTGTCCTCTATGAATTCTGAAATCAAGACGTTTCAGCTCATGGCCTTCGACGTGACACTGGTGAAGGTTATAAGCCCAAACATGCGGGTCTGAGAATAAAGTTTTTCTTCACTGAAAAGAACTCAAAACTAAGCTCTTGTTTTTGTCTTATTTCAAGTAAATTTTCTCTCGTTTCACTTTATGTTAGCCACAAATTCTTGTCAAGTCCAGAAAATGTATTATGTTGAGATTTTTTTCCCCTCAGGTTATTTTTCTTACTTTTTATGCTTTTGATCACAGGAAAAGACACTGAATAGAGCAGGAAACAGAGTGAAAATGGAGAGTGACATGTTGGAAAGATGCTGCCGGATCAACCCCGACCACCCTCTTGAGGGCAAACCTTATGGGGTGTGACTTAAACTGCGAGGCCATCTGCGCCTCCTTCTTTCAAGATCTTACAAGTAAAAATCAAGATCTAAAGCTAAAGAAAAGTCAAAGTATAAACAAATACGCAATAAAATTCTTGAGATAAGAGTCAAGTTTCTAAACCAGTTGTTTTTGCTACATTTTTGTTTGTTTGTTTGTTTGTTTTTACTAATTACAAGTAATTTAGAGCTGCGTTTAGTTAAAAAGGTTGAAGATTGCTCTGCTTCTGAACTGAATCAATGAGGGGAACAATCTTCCTCAAATATTCCTACACAGCCAACCCTAATTCACAGACTGTGTTTTAACTTACTCAAATAACAAACCTAGCACATGTTTCTCTAAGTTTTAGTGAAAGTTGTTTTTTATTAGACTGAATAAGAGCTACATTCACCTGACAAGTCCAGAAAAATGTCTTATATGAAGATATTAACCCTGTGGTGCATAGTGGACACCTATTTAAAAGTTATTTACTCCTAAATTCAATGCTTCATGTGGTAGAAATTCATATTAGACTGTGTCAGGATATTTTTATTCTTCTTAGGGCCTGAAAAAATGTTTTCAATTTTTTTTCAAATGTATATGTATATATTTTTTAAAAAGTTATAGACAAACATTTGAGGGTGAAAAAGCTTATAAACTATAAATTATTCAGTGTTAAAATGGATGAAAGAGAGTTCAAATGTTTTGCAAAGCAAATAAAAAAAAGATTATTCATGAAATTACCAAAAAGAAAAAAGAAAAGAAAAGAAGTCCAAAAAAAGTCACATTTAAAATAAGTTCACACTTTTATGTTGAATGCTCAGTTACAGATGGGAAAAAAATGGGAAAGAAATTGTATGCCTTGAGACGAATAAAAACACACAGGGGAAAAAAATCTGACACTGACTTTCAAAATTCATGCATCAGAGGGTTAAAACACCAAGATAATGCCAGATTTGCTTGTCACAAGCTAACAATCTATCAATGGGATAGGGCAAGTTAGCTTAAATAAAAAACAAAGTCAATATATATACTTATATATACTTGTACATAGGTACTTGTCTCATGCTTTAACATGAGACACCACCAGCTTCTCTAGTGTTTCTGTCAAAATGGTGACACATGAAAATGGGTGATTTTGTTTGCCAGTTATGACATATTTATATACACATCAACTGCAATATGACTGACTCATGCAGAATTGCAGCTTTTTAGAATTATAGAGTTTTAATCCTACAATGGAGGATAAGTGCAATGTCAAAGGCAGAAAAAAAAGAAAAAAAAAAAAACATGAACGTGCAATCAGAAATCGGCTAAAATCCAGAAACAAACAACACGACTGGGCCAGGCTCTGACTGGTTTAAAAAAGCCTGGGAGAAATTTGTCCAGGAGCCAGAAAGGTTGTGACATGTCTGAACTCTGAAGAGCAGACCCAGGGAAAAACACTGATGCATCTATAACTCTGCTGTTGTGAAGTACGTGATTGATGCAAGGTCCGCTTCACTGTTACTGGTTCTCCATCCATCATCACAAGTATACAGTGAGAGATATTACTAAGGGAGGGAGGGATCCAGCAGAAAGGATGATGAAGAGGAGAGCTGGTGATGAGCAGATGGAGCCATGATGGAGGCATTCGAGGGGTTGTTTCTATCCGGCAGCAGAAACTACAACTAATGGCATGCTGACTGCTAAAGTTGGACAAAGTTCAGCCTTAATTCCCCTCTTCTCTCCCTTTCCCTTGTGGGGATTGCTGATTGTAAAACAAAAGAGGAAAGAAGGTAATGTGTGCTTCCAAATTGGTTTGTCACTTACTGCCACCCAGAACAGCAAGACACTGACGGTGGGCAAGGTGGGAAAAAAAAGGACAGGGGGGAGGGCAAATTAAGTTTCCTCTGGGAAATACCATGGTGGCAGAAAGGAAGACAGAGAAAAATGGGGAACAAGGGAGGAAGGCTGGGCTTGCTGCCAGCTCAAAAAACTGGTAATCTTTACACACACACACATACACACACATGCGGACACACATTTCGGATTCCTCGCTGGCTCTGGCTTGTCGATATGATGCCACTGTGATTCATGATAGCTAAACCAGCATCACTTTAGCTAATGATTCCCTATACACACGACTGCTCTGTGTGTGTGTGTGTGTGTGTGTGTGTGTGTGTGTGTGTGTGTGTGTGTGTGTGTGTGTGAATATGTGCTTTCTAAAAGCAGAGGAGATGAGAGGGTTGACGTGACTTCCACATCTATTTACACAACTATTAACCAAGCACTCTTGAACACACACAGAGTAATGACATGTTGTAATAGTATGCACATGCATAATGTAAGTCTGCTGCAAGGAAAGAGGGTGAACAAGGGTCACAACATGAGACACTTCAATCCATACACATCGTCCACATGATATTCAGGTGCATAGCAGAGTGTTCATCATACATCACTTGTATTGAATTAAGCTTCACTCTGGTTCTTTCTTTTGATGCAGCTGATAGATGGGTGAAGCATTTCCTGTAAGTCGCTGGTCTCTTACAATAAATCTTTTATACATACACATATACACATCATAGATTACATATATTACATACATCATCAACTGAACTGCCAAATGTATGTATCAGAAATAACTGTGTAGTATTCTTGAATGAGTCACTTGGATACATTTCCTTACATTTCAATCAATTCAATCAAGGTCAAAATCGTCTATATTTCAAATTCATCACAGGGAATGATTGCAGGGGAAGTTAACCTCAAGGAGTTTTTGAGCATTTCTAAAACCATTTCAAGATTTCCCGAAGGATGGGAATCACAGGGTGCCTCACGTTATGATACGATACACGGCTCACACTATTGATACCATCACGATACAGCGATACTGCAATAATCAATACATTGCAACACAATCACTTTACAATGCATCACAATATCTGTGACTTAAAGTACAAAATGCATGTAAAAAAGGTTACGTTCCAAATTTATCGATTTATTTACTGCAATTTGGTGTCACTTTCACTGGATTTGACAAAAATTTGGATGAACCACTTAAAAAAAACTGCCTATAGTCTTGCCCTAGGTCTCTTTCACAAACACACTAACCTCGACTTACAATGAATGTCCACATGCCATCACATCACATTAAAAAAATTTACTTCAGTAGACCAATACACATTTTATGCTTGTTCTGTGTATATCTGGACAGATTTTATGGCCTGTCAAACTGTATCATGAACCTGGAACATTTCACAATTTACGAGCTTCTTTCATGTAAACCTAAGAAGATCTCAGTGTTGTTTTACATAAGCCTTCAGTTTTTTGCAGTAACTTGAATTGCAAGTTTTTACACCATTCAAAGTCAAGTATCAGGTGTACGCCTGCTCAAACTAAAAAAAAAAATCTTACATGAAACACAATAGACTAGTTACTATTCAAATGTAATAAAACAGATTCAAAAATGTAGTAGCTGAGATTAGAGCATACCAATGCAGACCTTTAGGACATGGAGCATCTGACACAAGGTTCACGCTCTTCACATTTTTAAGGCATCAGTGCCATACGTTACGCATAAAACCTTTGCTTTTATTATAACAATGACATCTTTTTGAAACTACCTCCAAAACTAAATGAGTTTTGTGAGGACTTAGTGATCTTTGTACAAAGAATCATGCAAACTATTAAGGGATGTTATGAGGTCCTTCACAAAAAAAAGAGTCGGCAAAGTCATCAATAATAGAAGAAAACAAGTATAATATATCGCAAATGAAGTCCCGGTAACAAAACACATGCAAAAGTTTTATCCTGGGACTGAGGATGGCTTAAATTTTTGAGAAAGTTATCATCAAATAATGACAGTCAGTGATCTATGGTTTGAAGCTCCAAGGTTCAAAAATTAGAGCTTTTGAAATATAATTTCTCTTTTTTTCATGTCCTTTAACTCTCCCTTGAAACATGTTTATAGTTGCCAGTAGCACTCGAGTTAAGCCATCAAATGAGCTTTTTCTATTTCAATGACAAAAAGAAAAAAAAAACATAATCCTGCAGACTTTAAAGACATGTCTGGATTTTTACATGTCTGGAGTGTTTTCTTTAGCTTCTGGAGATAATTTTTTTTACAAATGTTTTGAAATGATAGTGTGACGGACTGTATTTAGATTCTGTTGAAGGATCAGGTCAAGGTCAGGTCAAGGGTCAAGGTTCATTTTGCATGGAAGCTCTACAAGGTTTGAGGGCAATTGCAGTCAGATGAGGCAGTCATATATTAAAGAGTGCACAGTTTGTTCACAGACAGCGACCCCTGGATTTGTTTACAGAGGGTTGGGTGAAAGAAACAGTATTATTTATAGCTTGCATATCTGGAAATAACATGAACATAACACACAAACACACACACACACACACACAGGGTCATGAGCATCAAAGTGTTCTCACACACACACACACACACACACACACACACACACACACACACACACACTTATTTGGTCCCTCTGACACACAAAATGTTTTGCTGTGAGTAGCAGGATTTGTGTCATAAATGTAATTACTGCTGTCCAACTGTAAGATGATAGAATTAAGCTGCTTTTAAAGTGAGAGAGAGAGAGAGAGAGAGAGAGAGAGAGAGAGAGATGAAGAGGGAGAGGTTAAGAGAGGAAGGGGAGAGAGAGGATGATAAGCAAGACAAGAGTAACAAAGTGGTTTGAGGGAGAAGAATGACGAGTGGCGGCGTTGGCAGAGAAAACAGACAGTGCGAGGGGACGCCATAGAAAGAGAAACAAAGAGACGGAGCCTGGGAATGAAAGAGAGAGTATGGGACTGACAACGAAAGAGAGAGAGGAGGAGAGAAGAAAGGGAAAAAAAATGGAAAAAAAAAAATTAAGAACGAAACACAAAAAGAGAACGCCAAGCTTTCCCAAGGCTATTTAGTTGGCAGGAAAGCAACGGGCTACTTTGAAAGTCAAAATTACTCCAAGGAGCAGCTTAGCAGCGGGCTGCAGCAACAAAGCCAGCAGACCAAACGCTCACACCAACTTCTAGTTCACCATATCCCACTTTGGAAGCTCTCAAAAGGAGATGCAACTCATATTTGCTCTCTATTCATATGTGATACACACCCACGCTGATTGTTTTTACAGAGAGAAGACAGCATTTGACTTATCTGTCCATCTTATAAAAGAGTCACAGATAAATACTTTACATTAACGGAATAAATATTACTTTTATCTCAGATGAAACACAATTTTGCTTCCCCACTGGACTCCACAGTAATCACAGGAGCATCATAAACCACACAAACATGTCTCATTATCTGAAAGTAGATGAAACAATAAGCAATACACTGCAAATATATCAAAACACAGAGCTTGTGTCTTGTCTCTCATAAATAATGAAATAGTTGATATCATTTGATTGCAAATATCTTATATAAGAGTTATATACATTTCAAGGTCAGATATCCAAAAAGCAAACAATGAAAATACTCAAAAGGGTGACACTGAAGACACAATAAGACCTGCCAACACTCCTTTTAACATCTGCAGGAGTGTCTTGCTTTACTTTCAAATTTGTAATTTATCCTGATAATCTCCCACTTTAAAACATTTCCATCAATTCAAAGCTTGTTCATACGTTCTTGCAGTGTTATCAGACCCAGAAACTAAACTTGGCAGCAACAATCATGTGCAGTTCAGCGCCTAGCACATGTGTACATATCCTAGTTGAAGCGGTTCTTTACTCAGCATCACTCAGCATCACTTTATCAAGACTCCTGTCAAAGATGTTTGAATCATATCCAAATAAGAGGAGATACACTTCCAAATTCAATTCAATGCTGCAAACCATGTAGATACTACACGCGCATTTTGTAGGGTTTGTACCGACAGGGTTTGTGTGGCTTAAAATGTCACAATGACACAATATGTTGGGTGATCTCCTGCTTTGTCAAAGTCTTATGTTAGTAGGTTTACAAGCATAATCATATCAGATGATATTTATATATTTGCTTATTTCATTTTGTTTATTTTTGGCCCAGTAGGAATCTATATGTGACAGCATGTCTCATACACTCATTTGGATTTATCCAATTGCGTAGGTTTGACTTAAACATTGGTGGGGACAAAGATGAGGTTGTATCTCTGCATTAAAAGGACTTCTGACACAGAAAGTGCACCAACTAAAAAAAAACTAAAAAAAAAATCCATCAAAGGATGTATAACTCGTTATACCATGACAGAAACAAATGGCTTCCCGCCTCCTTTATGTCTCTCTCAAGCAACATATTATATCCAGAGCAGTGCATGTCAGTGATCAGTGTGTACAGCCAGATAGAGATGAATGGCTGCACCAGTGAGAAGCGACAGCACTGACCATCTACTGATTACTGCTCACCTTTATTGGCTTACTGCAGGAGACGGAGCGGGGTCAAAGGGCGTTCAATATACAGAAAGGTAGCCAAGAGGACACACAAAGAATTTGAAACATCAGTGTGTGCTTAAGTTACAGACAAAGGAAGATGGGAATAGGAGAGAAGGGAGGAAAACACATGCACAAGAACACACTGTGCACACTGACACACAAAGCAGGATATAACAGTAAAAGCGAAGAAGAAGAAACTAGGATTGCTTAGTTCAGCTGTTTGAGTTCTGTGTCAGAGTGATTGTAAAGAGCTAATGTGTGGTGGCATGAAGTCGATTTGCACACGTGTACAACCACACAGGCACACCCAGACACATGCACGCAGAAAGATGTACTGCTCTTGCTGTGACAAATTAATCCATCAATCCACATCAGCCTAACAAGGTGGCTTTCAGGTTAAATCCTCAGCAAAGTCTGCATGAGCCATGGAGACCAGGAAACAATGAAAGAGGAGGGAAACGAGGAAAACTGACAGAGGAAAAGAGAGAAAGATAAGAGAAATGAAGAGACAATCACAGAGGGGGGAGGCAGGGAGGAGTCTCTCTAAAGACGCAGTTTTGGCAGAGTCTTGTCGGTGTGTGACTGTCGTAGTGAAAGTCAAAGTTTCACTGGGGAGAGATGCAGACAATGGACTGCGGCAGTCTCCCTCAGCATCACACTGGCCCCCTGACACACACACACACATGCAAGCAGACAGACACACATTCTCAGAGATGTTGTTCATTCTAAGCTCCTCTGCCTGTTTGTCAGCCTCTAAGCCTGATCGGCGTTGGCAAGTACAAGCGTGAGCAAGAGAGCAAGAGAGAGCAGGAGAGCAACTGAGAGAGAGAGCTGCTGGTGGGTGGAGGAACTAGAGTACGACAACACAAAGACATCAGACAGAAAACTACAACAAAAGCTGACAGGCATATTGGCTATTGAGTGTTTCATAAAGACCTGTTTACTTCAGGAGAAACTTGCTGCACTTGTGACTGCACAAAGAGTCTTTTTGAAGAAGTATACCTGCTGACATACACAAAGAGAGATCACAACATTTTACTGATCTCTGAGAGGCTTGTCATCTCTCCTGTCGACTTTTAGAACGAAGCATCACTAAGGGCGCATTCACACTAGACAATATGAACAGCGTGGTACGTTTCATACCATAAGTCCACTTAAATTAATTTTTGAGAGCGCTCTGTATTGTATCAAGACTCGTTAAACTTTCTTGGTCGTGGCATGGTTGGTACACTACAAAAAAGTTAAAATCTTAACAAGTATATCTCTCTAATTTTTCGTCCAAATATCTCCCCACACTTATATGAGACGCAATTACCTAAAGGGTAACATTTCAGGTAGGAAAGCATCCAGTCTGAGTCCAAATTTACTCTGTTCTAGAGTGATGGGCGCATCAGGGTAAGAAGAAAGGCAGGTGAAGTGATGCACCCATCATACCTAGTGCCTACTGTACAAGCCTGTGGGGGCAGTGTCATGATCTGGGGTTGCTGCAGTTGGTCAGGTCTATGTTCAGCAACATTATGTGTCCAAATAATGGCACAGGCATATTCTAAGATGACAATGCCAGGATTATTCATGCTCAAATGATGAAAAAGTGAATCAGGGAGCACGAGACATCTTTTTCACACATGGATTGGCCACCACAGAGTCAGACCTTACCCCCATTGAGAATCTTTGTGCTGGAGAAGCACAGAGGTCACTCTCTCATCATCAATACAAGATCCAATGGATATATATATATATAATATAAATCTCGTGACATTGCAAAAGCTTCTCGATATTTTTGGTGGCAACTTTTTCTTGGCCAGGCAGTATATCTCCAGTGGCACTACAAGTTTACTTACTACATTGAATTGCATCTCTCAGTCATTAGCACCTTTTTGGTTTGCTGACCTGGTCATATGTAAAAACCTGCCTCCCGTACATTTTTTCACCTACTGTAAATCCTTGCTGCTCAACTTTTTAACACCTGGTTATGTCTCAGTGTATTAATAAAGGAATCAATTTAAACATTTAAATGTTATTTGTCAGATCATAACATTATCATCACAGGCCGGAGTGTAGGTCAGCAGAGGACTACAGGGAGGCGGAGGCAATCAGTGCTTTTGCGTGGTAAGGGCAACTGGCTCTAGTGTGAGTGTGTCTTAATATAGTGATTCAGGCACACACATACAAACATAGAGAGTGCAGCAGGCAGTTCCCAAAACCAAAAGAACCCACATTGGAAGAAACACAGCTGTAACCATTTGTTTTATGTCCTGTCAGCAGAGTGTTTCACCATGCTTCTCTACTTAAAGGGGAAAAATTTTGTACACATGGAGAAAAATAAGAACAAATACTTTATGTTCATACAACTGTACTGTCCGTAATAACAGCTTAATAAGATAGACGGTGATTTGTCTTTGCAAGAAAATGAGTTAAACTGTGTTGAAACATAACCTGCAATTCTATCAAAACCTTCTAAAGACTTCTCTGTGCAGGGATGTTAAAAGTTTGTTTGTTGTTTGCTTGTGTGTGGTTTTTTTTTTAATTATCTGAATGGGATTTCATATATTATCGAGCTGCAGTCTCTGCACATGGGAAATTCATTCAGTCTCAGAAACACACTCACTCACACAAACACTCACTCTCAGAGAAGGTTTCCACGCATACATACGCACACACTTTGTAATATGGTTTCCCATTTCCTTCACTTTGCATCTCAGATTCTGCAAAATTATAATATAATATGAAATCTTCCAAGGTTCACATTTTCCACAGGATGACGGAGACTTTCCATTACAAAAACATTACCATAACAGTAATAGTTTCGTGTGTGTGTGTGTGTGTGTGTGTGTGTGTGTGTGTGTGTGTGTGTGTGTGTGTGTGCGNCATACATACGCACACACTTTGTAATATGGTTTCCCATTTCCTTCACTTTGCATCTCAGATTCTGCAAAATTATAATATAATATGAAATCTTCCAAGGTTCACATTTTCCACAGGATGACGGAGACTTTCCATTACAAAAACATTACCATAACAGTAATAGTTTCGTGTGTGTGTGTGTGTGTGAGTGTGTGTGTGTGTGTGTATGCGTGTGCCAGTGAGTACTTGTGTAGCAGTTGCCCTGTGGTTTTTAGGGGTGTGGAGGGAAAGACCTTTGCTGGAAGTGAAATCAGCATTCCCAGAAATCATTGTCTTCAAACTACTCTCTTTCCAGCTCACCCTCATCTCCACTTCCCCCAACGAGTCCATGCAGCTGTTGTACGTCTCAGCTCGGGTTTTTTTTTTAAGCGTTTTCGTTATAAAAAATACATTAGAGTCAAGTAGGTTGGAAAATAGTGCCACACTTTCCCAGAAACAGCTTTCTGGGTTATACAGAATCATAAAATAGGAGACTTTGACGAGAAACAGGTTAAAAGTATGTGTAAACAAGATCGAGGGAAAGAGAAAAAAGTATGGGGAAGGTGTGCAGGGGGAAAGATAAGGACTCTTCAACATTTTCTTTGACACTGAGAGGAGATACTTTTATATGAAGAAAACAAAAACCTTAAAAATGCAACAGTAAGTTTATATCTATTGTATCTAAAGATGAAATAAATCAGTTTTCATTTGCACACTTCCAAAATAGAAAAACCTTTGCAAATAAAGGTCAGGTAGGACGGGAGTGAGTGTGAGAATCAAAAATTTAAATTCTTAATTATCATTAAGAGACAGGATTTCAATATGTTGACGGCTCTGAATACACTGTCTGCTCTAGAGCAAACTGTAAGCAACACAATGAACGGCAAATTGATGAAAACACAGTCATAAATCTAATTTATTTCTTTGTCTTCCATTGCAAAGCTGGATGGCTATTTTTTCTGGCTGTACTGAATCTTCACTGTTGTAGTTGCTCTTTGATGAAAAAAAACAAAACAAAACAAAAAAAAACAATTAGAGTGAGAGTATCCATCCATCCATTTTCTTAACTCTCTATCCTGCTATTCAGGCTCGCAGGTGGTTGGAGCCTATCCCAGCTGTCAATGGGCGAGAGGCAGGGTACACCCTGGATTGGTCGCCAGTCAATCGCAGGGCTAGAGTGAGAGTATATTTAAGAACAATGTGCAGCACTGATATGAAGTAAAGAAATTAGAGTTCTGCATTTTCTTTATCATCTCGACACAAACACTGGAAAAAAACACTCATTTTAAAGATTGGAATGATTTTGTGTACAGTTTGTAAGAAATGGCTCTAGTGATTCTTCAGTATTTCGCGTTATGATGAGTAGAAATTAAACTGTCATCATTCAGTTCCTCTTCTCTGAGGTCTGGGGTTCACGCCAGTTACAAAATTTCACTATGATGCTGCTACCATCACCATCACATATGGTTTAAGATTCTTTGGAGTGACCACTTATCAAAGTTGGACTTACTTGGTCTGCTGCCATTGATAGGATCACTGATCACAATACAGAGTAAGATTATCTATGTTGCTTGGCCACTGAGTTAGCATGCTAACTGAAGTTAATGTTTTAGTTATATTGTCAACTGATATGATGCTAATGGACAGTGATGAGCTAGAACTCCTTTTCTGTGGATTAATGTGTGATCAGTAGGTGAAAGTTAATAACCATCATTGAGAGAATTTGACCAATCAGAACGAAGCATCTCACACAGCTGGAAGATTGTTAAGGTCAGGTAATACAGGGGTCTAAAGTAGCAACAACACTAATGTTAAGACTTAAGTTCATGTGAGTTAAAATCTTACATCTAATATTAAACCCTGAAGAGACTCTATTTAACATCACCAACTCAATTTACACCATTCCAAACTCATCAACTCAGAGCTTTGTCAAGGTCTTCAATTCACAGTCTTCTCACAGAAAATAAAGCGATGTGAGTGTTGTCGCAGTTACTAAAAAGACAAATTACCTAGATTCAGCATGACTTCAGCGGCAAGCTTTGCTATGTGAAATGCAAGAATTTCCAAACATCTCTCTTCAGCTAGAGTTTGACACTATTTTTGCTCTGTATTTTTGTTTCCACACATCCTTTTCTCTAAATATTTACCTTTCAATCCCTTTAAAGTAATCATCTTTCCCTCCTGTACTAGATGTTCCTCTGCCTTCATTCTGACATCTTTTCCAGACCACATTTAAACACAGTCCAGTGATTTGGCTCAAACAGACAGCTTCTTGGGCCACAGTTGTTGTAAACATTAAACCCAAGGTGGGAAGATTCAAATGGAAACAAACTTCCACTTCATTCTTCCAAAGAAGCAGAAGATAAGTGGTCATTTTTGTGCTGTATGGTTTCAATTTAGCACAATTTTAGAACTCAGTGTTGTATTCTTTCCATATCTTTTCTTTTAAGCTCTTTAAGTTTGCTTTTTTGCCTTCAGAATGGTTATAGATAGTACATGAAAGTCAATACCGCTGAGAATAAAAGTGAAACCCAGCAGAATGTGGAAAAAGGTTGGACTGATTGACACCAATAAAGTGGCAGACAGCAGAAACACATGGTGGAATGAAGTAGAGTGCTCTTACATTCAAGTGGCTACAAATGAAATGGGGGAGACCTCAAGGCCAAGAGAAAAAGAAAAGTTTGGTATCCAACTTTTCAAAATAAGTGTGCGCAGGCTACTGAGGTGAAAGGTTTTAAAACACAAGTCATTTGTTTTCCCCTGCCTTCCTTTCATGAGTGGTTCACTCAGACTATTCCCCCTGTACCCTTAAAAACATGTGGCTCCTAAGGAAGAGGCAAACGTCTCTTATAGCATCTCTCTTTCCAGCCCTGATGCAAATCTTACTTTCAACTGCACTTCAACGGAATCAAGGGGGTAGATCTGGAGAGAGGTAGAAAGTAGAAAATAGCATAGAAGGCAGAAGAGGTAAGATGCATGAAGAAAGGAGAAGTGGTTTGGAGATAAAGCCCGAGCCAGGTGAAAGGATGTTGGGGAAATTGCATTACTCAGATCAAAAACAGAGAGAAGGCTAAGAGAGGTTACTCAAAGAACAAACAAAAGAGAAAAAAATATTACACCAAATAGAAAATGGTATAGGAAATTGTTTTTATGGGTCAGATTGGACCAGTCTCCTCTGACAGAATCATGTGCTTTCATTCTGATCAGGCTTTGATTCCCGTTATTGGTGCTCTGTGCAAACATATTTATTGTAAGCTTTTTTACTTTTGTCTTACCTTCAGGGCTCCCAACTGTGGCTCCAACATTGCTCTCATCTGCAACTGAAACAAAAAAGAAACTCAGGTTAATGTGCATAAAGTTCATAAAGTCAGATCTGTGTGGGGAATACCCTTTCCTTAAAATCTGCCATGTAAAACCTATCTCTGGCAGTCTCTGTACTATTCTTTACGTGTTCTTTTCTGGTCGTGTAAAGAGTCACACGTTTTCCTCAATGCCACTGAAGTCATTCTACACTTCCTCCCATCTCTCTCACTTCATTTGTCATTTACACTCCTTCCTGGTCAGTCTGGTATCCCCTCCTTTCTTCTTGCAACTACCCCTTTTCACCTTCTGGCCTTTACCCTTACTTTTCTTCTAAAAACATTTGTTTTTTTCCTTCAGTTACACTTCCTTCATCCCTCTGTGTCCTCCTCCCTTTGATCACTCTCTCCATCATTGCTTCTTGTTTTTCCTCCTTTCACTTTTTACAGCCTTTATTATTTCTCTCTCCCTTTCCAGAAGCCACAGAGCAGACCAGCGCCAACAAGGAACACATTGACTGGTAGCACCATTAAAATACACACACATACACAGTAAGACCACAAAAGCCAAGCATCCACATGCTTTCTCACAGAAAATACTTCACTAATGAAAACCAAGTCTGAAGTGTAATTCTAGCTGCAAATGTGCGTGTGTGTCGGCATCTGTCTGCGGTGAATCAACATGACTGCCTCAGCAGCGTGGTAGTTAGAGGATCACTGTGTGCGTGTGTATGCCTACTTCAGCAGAACTTTAAATGCCACGCATGTGACGCACGTAGCGGCGTCTTATTAATAATGTGGAAGCCTCAGAAAAACATCATTCTGCCCACATACCTCCTTTTTTTATTTGATATTTGAGGAGAAACAGAATGTAACCAAATATATAAGTAAAAAAAAAAATCAGAGATAAATAACCTACGGGGCAAAAATCAGACAGTATTACTGATGTTCTTTGTCTTTATGTCACACTTTTATCTGATTGAAAGATGACTTTTCTTGATATATGAGGAGGTTATGAACTGGAAGGTGGAGAGAAAAACTGAAAGATGAGGGTAGAAAGATGGACAGATAAAGGGATGGGTCCAGGAACCTATCAGTAAAGAGGATACGACAATAGAAGTTTAACTCAGAAATAGTTAAGTGACCTCCCTCCAATTTCTTACGTACACAATACTGCTGGTACAAAATCCTTTCACTTCATACACCCTGACAGAGGACATATCATTTGAAAAACTTCCTTAAAGCATTTCCGTACAGTGCTAATGAGCACAGACTGATTTCCATATGGCTCTGCAAAGGCAAGTATGCTGACAAAGAAAAATTGCAAATTTATGCTCAAATTAGCTGAATGTATTATCTAATCACCTAGCTGCCTATGTATGCTTGATATTTAGGATTGATGATGGCGGGGCAAAAGGCCTAGAGTCTAACTCAAATGGATTGCACCGGTACATAAAACTGGTCAAGGTGCAATATTTTATGTCCAACACTTTCTCTTTTTCTTTTGAGTATAAAAAAATATTACACATTTTAAAAATACACCCTGAAATACAAAGACAGAGAAATGCCGAGCACTGAGGTAAAAACAAAATAAGCATTGTTAACCCTTTAAGCTGCTTTTTTGTACCCAAATGGCAATGGACATGGTGTTGGTCTTAGTCAAAATCATTGTTAATATGTTTGTGATCATGAGAGGAATCCTGAGACTGTGAGTAGATCATAACTCAACAACTGCTGGTTTACAGAAACAAGTTAGCATAGGAGCTGGTACAAAGTTACACAGCTGTGATCAACTTCTGCCTTCGATGCACTTCTGGCATAACATTGAAGGTAATATTGCCCTTGCCTTTTAGTACAACCCACTCAACAATGGGAGATTAACATAGTTGAAAAAGAAAATTAAAGTTTGTTGGGGGTAAATTTGTGGACAAGAGTCTTTTATATTGGGACAAAATCCAGGAAGTAACACATCCCTTTTGCCATCAAGGCAAGGATAGGTGGACATTCAAAAGGTCAGTACAATCTGACTGAGACAATCTGAAAACTAAACAAAAGAAATGAGAAGACAATAAATAAAGAGAAAGAGAACATTCTAAAATGAAAAACAAGAATATAAGTCATGAGAAAACAAAAGAAAGACAAGATGAGACATAAAGGGGTTTGTGAGTATGGTGAGTAGGATGGTGTGAATATGCATGTTGTGATAACCTGATAGAAGCAAAGACATTACGTCACTCCTTTAACAGTTACTCTTTTTTTTTAGTTACACAAAGATTGAGAAAGTAAAAAAATACAGCCCTTGATTGATTGTCATGGCTGGAGTTTAAGGGACTGATACAATCTCTGCTCATTGGAGGATTGGCAGTTCAGTGAGTCTGCACAGAGGGCTGTGCTGTAAGTGTATGTATGAACAAGGAAAAAAACAGTCCTCTTAGATGAAGACAGATTATCAAAGCATTACATAATGGCAGTCATGTACTGTATGTAGACATACAGCACATAAAATCTGTCTTTTGTGCAACATGTAACATGTGCTGTTGTGCTGTTGAAAAAGTCTCCATCTCTTTTGTCTCATCGTCTCTTTTAACACACACCCCAACAGCTTGCGTCAGAGCAAGCTTGAAAAAGAGGACTGAAGAGAGTGACACTTGGAACAATAAGCTTTTGTCGTTTACTGTCATATTACATGGATGCATGCATGTGCGCAAACTCAACAGCAAGCATGCTCACTTTTGAAGCTGAATAGCCAAAATGTCATGGAACTGTCAAATCAGACATTCAGCAATCAGAGAGCAACAGGTGACAAAGACGGTGTGCCATGCAAGTTTGCAGAGGTGGCAGCCTGCATGTGGTTTTGAACAGCATCCCCCGGACATCAGGAGAGATATGGTAGATTTGGTATCTTTAAAGAGAAGATGCATGCAGCCACCATGCAGAGCTCATAAACTGAAAAATCTCCCCACCAGTGTGCTGCTGGTTCGGACTCGTACCCAGATCCATGCTCTTGGAGGCTTTAACATGTTGGAACTGCCGCTGATTCTGGTTCTGGGTGGGGGACTGGGGCTGGGCTGTGCAAGTGTTTTCCCTGGAGGAAAAAAAAAATAACATTCAATTTATTTCTATATCAATTTTCCACTGGATGGTGTGCTACAACAAAGAATGTATATCTAACCTTTCCTGTAGATAGGAGTGTTGGATAGAGCTGCTGTACTCCGCTTCATGTCCATAAAGCTCCCCGTCCTCTTCCTCATCCATATGAGAATAACTCCCATTGGTCACTGAAAAACATTAAAACACTGGTGAGAAGCTGTGACACATGCTACCTGAACCAAAAGCGACAAAAATATTTAGAATAGTGCAATACATCACAAATAAAGGGCACTTTACTCTTTCTTACTCTCTCAGTTACTCTTACAGGGTTCCTGTAGGTTTCAGCAAGTCAAATTTAAGACTTTTTAAGACCTTTTTAATGCCACATTGAATGAAATTTAAGACCAAAAACACATAAATATGGTTGATGATTTGGGGATCCTGCTGTATTACAATCAAATGAGATTCATTGTCTGTTAATTGGACATAAAGTGATCCCCAGTGCTCTCTAGTTCAATAAATGTATGTAAAATTGCAAACAGTGACCCAGGATGTCGATAAAAATTTATATCAGCAGCTTGTAAGACAGTATCCTCTCTACATCTTCTTCTCGAAAAAGTCCTGAGAAAAAAAAACATCAATAAAACATTAACTAATCCTGCCTTGACAAATCTAAGACCTTTGAGTAATTTATTTAAGACCAGAAAATAACATTTTAATGAATTTAAGACTTTTTAGGGCCTTAGTTTTAAATACATGCATTTAAGACTCTTCAAGACTTTTTAAGGATTTGTAGGAACCCTGTCTTAGGAGTAGGAGACAACTAGCACAAACTTCATCTGACTGCATCAAAAGAGTGTGGTGAAAGCATGACCGTGCAGTCACGGCCAATGTCATCCCTCATTCTTTCTTTCCAGTTTCTGACTCTGTCCCTGTACCATCACTTAAATAAAAGCATAAAAGCTCACAGCTATACTGAAACAGTCCATGAGAATAAAAGCAGAGCGCAGATAGTCCAAGGAAACTCAGTTGGAAAAGAATGAGAAAAAGCAAGAAATGCAGCTGCTCTTCATCTCCTGAAGTCGCTGCAGATGGAGCTCACTGATATGGCTGTGACTTCTTGATAAACGAGTTTACGACAACTTGATACACTGACTCACAATCCACCCAAGCACAATTTACATACAGTCATCACTTCTCCTAGTGCATCGCTGCCACATGACACATGCTGGGATTATTGCACACTCTTCGTTGTGAGTCCTTGTGAGCTCAAATCCACACATGGCACAGAGAGCAAAGATGTTGGAGCTAAAGAGAAGCCTCTGAACGGCAGCCTCAGAAGATATCACACCCTCTCATCTCTATTTCCCCCTCTACACTAATCACCTGTTTTATTTTTCTTCAGGTCCCATGCTTGCAATCTGATATTTTTGGCTGTCATTTATCTCTCCTCTCAGATCTCCCATAAATCATTTTATCTCCCATTCAGTTTTCAGCCTTCTTTTTTTTTCTGAACTTCCTCCCTCCTCCTCACTGCTAGCACCTTAATCAGCTAAACTGTCAAAAGCCCATTTTTCATTCACCCCCCACACACACCTGTTCAAATTGACTCTCAGTCTTTGGTGTGCAAAAGGCTGTGTATGATCAAAAGGAGTTTGTTCCAATAGTAGGTGTATGATTTTTTTTTCCTTCTTCTTACCCTGAACCCCCCCCTTAATCTGCATCCCTCTACATCCTGCTTGACAAACCTCTCTCTTCTTTCCATCACTGTGTTTTAAATTGAAAGGCAAATGATACTCAATCAAGTTAAATGTTTTTATCTATTTTATTTGAAGGTGCTTAATAAATAAAGAGTCCGTCTTTTTCAGAATTCTGGATTCAAGGATGAATTAAGATACAGAAATACTGGATCCCTGATGGACCATTATAACTTTTTTAATGCTTATTAAATAGGGGTAACCCTCTGTCAAACTCCTGAAGTTTGTGGATGACACCATCATCACTGGTCTGGTGATGATGAGGGCCACATACAGAGAGGAGGTGGAGTAGTTGGTTCCTCAGCTGCGGTTGAAACAATCTGGAGTTCAACCTGCTCAAGATTGTGGAGATGAGATTGGACTTAACCATCTGATGCATGAATTATGAAAGTACGTGTCAGGATTTTCCCCTTGAGTGCTTTTGTTTGGCGTAAAGCATGAAAAAGAGTTTTCCTGTATATTATTTTCAAATATTTTTAACTGAACATTCAACTTAAAACAGTGTGAACTTAATTTAAAAATGACTTATTTTTTTGTTTGACTTCTTTTTTTTTTTTTGGTAATTTCATAAATAATATTATTCTGATGCTTTGCAAAACATTTTAACTCTCTTTCATCCATTTTAACACTGAATAATTTATAGTTATTACACTGTTCTACCCTCAAATGTTTGTCTGTAACTTTTTTTAAAATAAATATATTTGGAAAAAGAATTGGAAAAAAATTTTTAGGCCCTAAGAAGAATAAAAACATCCTGACACAGACTGATATGAATTTTCACCACATGAACCACTGAATTTAGGAGTAAACACGTTTTAAATTGGTGTCCACTGTAGTGACCACTATGCACCACAGGGTTAAGTAAAAAAAAAAACTTTAAAAATTCCGAGGATTTTCTTTTCTGAAAGAAAGAAAAATACTGTACTCATCACTTTCAACATGTTTTTCTTTCTTTCATTTATTTTCTTCTTATGAGCGAGAGAGAGAGAGACTCAATAAATCAATTAAATACACTCCAGTGACAAATTGTGGCATGATTGCATCTCTGAAGCCAGACTTTAACAGTAACTCATTTGAGTTCATCACATCAAACACATTTACTCTCAAGAGAGAATGCAAAGGGAAGGGATTATAGAATAAAAAGTCTGCAAAAAATGAAAAGTAAGAGAGAGGTAGAATACTTGCAGCAGACAAAATGAGATGCAAAGAAGGATAAGAGATGAAGAGAAAGATCCATAAATGCAAAAATAACACATCTGCATAAATACATATGTAGAGAATCATTAAACTCAATTTATTCTTCTGCAAAAGCTTGAGAAAAAAATCTTCATTTTCATTTCAACTTCAGTGCCAAATAAAACAGATTCCGTTTGAAAAATAGTTCATTAGGGGGGTAAAATACCAGCAAGTGTGCACATATACACACACATCATGATAACATCAGCACACAGGTTTGGCCTCAGAGCTGAAGAAATGTGCTTACAGTATACAGACACCACGTGTGTGTGAATGACACCATAGCTGATGTGAATTTGGAAAGCAAAGTGTGCTCAAGGTCAGAGCTGTTTACCAGATTCAGTATAAACACACAAAACCAACAGTGTTTGATACTGGCCAACAGTCCCTGAACCAACACTGAAATACACACAGCAACTCACAGAGCAGCCATAAACACATTAAACAGGCACAGATTATAAAGAGAGACACAACGACAAACACACACCTTTTAACAAACAGGCAACACTGAGGACACACACATTCTAGCTAACACACACACTACACAAGGACATACAGATAATATAGGAGGGGAGCAAATACAGAAAAGACAGCTTTAAGAGGCACACAGAACTAAAATAACTCTTCCCGACCCATGCAATAACAAACAAGCCGAACAACCTTGAGGAACATGAAAGAAAAATAAAAGAAGTGGAGAGTTTTAGAGGGAGGGATATGAAAGGGAAAAGGCAGAGTAGTCTCTCATTATGGTTGCAGTATGGGAGGAAAAATCCTGTGTATGTTTTCTTTCTTTGTTTTTATGTTCAAGGATGTTAACTTCACAGGGTTATTAGTCTTAATGTGCTCTTGAACTTGCTGCAAATGATATGTCCAGCATTGATGCTTTTTAATGGCAGAATAGAAAAAAAATAAATAAACAGAAAACAAAAGAGTAGAAAAGGGAAAGTTCAAACAAAACTTGTTATGAATAGGGAACAGTGACAGGACAGAGTGGAATAACAGCACTGCTCGAGCTGAGATTTCGGAAAGTTCAACCAAAGGGGTCCTGAATGTAAAAGTATAGGTTCACATATTTAGCATGTTTTTGTGGATGTTATGTCTATAGACCCCACTTGAAGGAATGTCTAAATACTCACCATTGGATGCATACAGACTGTTTTCCATCATGGGTGGGTTGATATGTCCGTTAGTCCGACTGTTCTCTGGGCTCATCAGTCCTGACACACCAGAGGAACTGTCAAATGAGCGGTTTGGTGACACCCCATGTTGATCCTGAACGGTAAACAAAGATACACACATACAAGCAATTTAAAACATATTTCATTCATCACATCGGCAGTTCATGTGTGTAGATATTCAGTACCTGCCCCCCGCTGTATTAACTTTTAATTTTGGGGGGCAAAAAGTTTAAATTATTCATTTATTTATTTTCTGGAAAATGTCCTTGTTTTGACCCTGGCTTTAAGTGTCTGGTTTGTGAGTTGCATACATAAATAGAACAATGGCCTGTAAAGAAAGTGGTCTGTTCAAACACAAATACAAGAAGAAGAGAGAAAAAAAAGAGAGGAAAAGGGAGACACCCAAATACAGGAAAGGATCAAGGTGAAACAGGGAGACGTATTTCCCATGGCCCCTGGGGTGTAACTGTCCTCAACAGAGCCTCTGTCTTCTGTGTGTGGTAATGACACTCACACTGACACCTGTCCCCTGAGTGCAGGCCCTTGATGGTTCCAGTAAATCTCAAATAAAGCATCCATTTCGATGTAGATGCATTTCTTTTTGTTTTCGTATTATTACATTAGGATTTGCATTTATTTCTCTTCTGTGTGTGTTTTTATGAATGGATACATATTCATTAACATGTATACATATTTATGCCATTTGCCTGTGTGGCTAAGTGGATTTTAAGTGTTTCTTTGTGTGTCTGCCTGTCTGAAGAGGCAGCCCTCTTCTCAAGCAACAAAGAAGACAAAACAGTATGCTTTGTGTGTGTGTGTGTGCACTTGTGTTTGTGTGTGTGTGTGTAATAAATCCCTCTTGTCATCTTTCCTCTTGAACCCCCACCAAGCAACAGCTCCTGCCCCATGCCCGGCTTCCCTCCCCATACCCCTTCACAGAACCAATCATTCTTCAGAGTGTTGGATGTCCTGTGGGGCCCCTCCTCTCCAAGGCGCTCTCCCATTTAGCTGATATCACAGTGCAAAAAGATTAGTTGATAAATCTTCTGTGACTTAAAGAAGTACTGAGGTATAAACCCACTGCAAAAGCTTAACACAATGATTTTTTTTTCTGATTTTAGTTATCTTAAGTGTTTTTGTTTTGAGATTTAAATTCAAGGAGCAACATTTGTTGTTGAGAAAAAAAAAGGCAAAAGTGTTGCAATGTACAGTTTGTTAACAGTCCACTTGAAACTGGCTACTGGAAAACCAGGATCCCCATGACACACAAGCCAAAATAACAAACTTTTACAGCTTGGGTCTGAAAAGCTAATCCCTCTATCTGCTAACACTGTATGGGCAAATAATTTCTAACTCGACCATTTATGCATCAAGATCAAGATTGATTTTACCTCAAGATCAAGAGTTTGCCCAATTAGAGGTACAGCTCACATGAATGAAAGGTCTGGCACCCTGTAGCTAATTTCGGGGGGGGATAAAGCCTGCTACCTGAGTCAGCATTATCAATTTGGCCCCGCCGTAGGGCAAAAGGCAAAAGGCTTCAACACCCTGTTCAGGAACAGAGACCACACTCATATATTATTCAGCTATTATTCAGCCTATGCACAAATGACTACACCTATTTATATATGTGGTTTTAGTGATTGGTTTTATGTATTTAATTCCGAATTCTTGATTCTACACTACTGAATTTGTGATAGACATGTTTATTTTCTCAGGGTCTCCCTTCATTGTGTTTCCCAGGAGTCAAATAAAATAAATTTCTCTAATGATGATGATGTGGAGGTGAACAATACCTGAAATTGATTGATTCAAGTCATACTGACTGTTTTTTGTTAGTGAGATATCAATATACAGTGATAAAGCACCAAAAAGCAGCAAGGGGTTACATTCAAAGCCTTGTTTATGTTTGACGAGTCCACAAGGAAATGAAGTGTTCCTTGAGGCCACACTTGAAAGAAAAGAGGGAAAGTCAAAAAGTAAAGTTGTAAACAGGTTTGGACAAATCTTAAGTTCTTCTACTGTGGTTTAGTGCACAAAGAGATGCCGCACTGAGTGATAAAAATTATCAAAGCCACATGCGTTCTTTCGAGCTGGTTCTGTCTCATTTCTGTGCGTCATGTCTGTGTGGAAAGCACAAAGCCGCCCATACTCAGTGAGAAGATAAGCATTTTGGGAGTCACTGAATGAAAAGAGCAGCTGGATAAAGTACGGGATCAGTAATAACCGGCTGAAGACAAATACAGTGAGAGCATCTAAGTCAGGCCAAGAAAATATTCAAGAAAAAAGGAGACAAAAAGCCTGGAGAAAGAAAATGCAAACAGTGAAGTGGTCTACTTCTGGAAAGTAAAAGCATCAATATAAGCCAAAAAAGGCTTTTAAGGTACAGTCTCTTGTCTTATTTGCCATTATCTTACTCTCCTTTTACCCTTTCTTCTGTGCTCTTAAGACAAAGAGAAAAACATGGATGATGCCTTTGATGTTGCTAACAGCTTTCTCCACCAGGCTATTGACTGAGGATGCTCTGAAACTGCAAGTCATAGCAGACATCTACATGAACACACAGACAATCAATGTTTCACAATTACCAAAACTGAAGCAGTTATTTGATGTTGTTTTTTTAAATGTCCACTTAAAAGAGTGATTCGGAAACATTATTTCAATGAGTTGTAGGAGTACTGCGCAGTTACTTAAAACTGTAATTCTATAATGCTGGGATGTATCGCTGATTCTTTGTGCCAACCATTGTTTGCAGAGAGACTAATCAATGATACGTTCCAATATGCTGAGAAAGATTTGGCATGAGCTCTTTTTTCTGCATGTTTATCTGTTTGTTACATTTTACTGTGAGTATAGCCTGCACGGTGTAAACAGCAGGTAGCTTTTATTCCTACTAGCAGGGCATGCAAGAGGCCATTCACACTTGAGCCAAAACCCCAGCTTTGTGTGTGTATACAGGTTTGTACAAACCTTCCACAGAGCCGCGTACAAGGCATCAGCTGAAAAGCAGCCGAGATGAAAAGCCTCTCTTTTTACTCATAAAGAAAGGAGATAGAGCTGAGCGAAGAACACTCTGTCTCTCTTCCCCTCTCTCGCTCATACACACAAAGGAGCATGCAAACACACAGAATCTGAAAGGCTGAAGTGTAAATGCTCTTTTTTTGGCTGCTGGTTTGAGCAGAGAAAGTAGTGTCAAGTGTGTGAAGAATGGATGGAAGAGCTTAAGAGTCAGTATGTGCAGAAAGAGGCAGAGGCACCAGCCAAAGAAATATGCTCTGAGTTGGCAAGGGCCAAAAGAGGTAACTGGAGATACAGAAGGATATAGAGAGGCACATATACTGTAGGCTTTGTTTTATGGCATGCATCTCCTTGGCATCCATTCCTCTATTCTTGCTTTTTGACAATCAAATGTGACTGGTGAATCTGATACTAATGCTATATATAAATGCTATAAACTTCTCCTCCACATATCCGTCATATTTTATCCCCTACATGAGGTGTTACAGTCACATATACCTCTTATCATCTGAATTAAGATTTCAGTCTATGCTACTTGGTGGGGTAGCTGAGTACAACAATGTGTGACTATAGTCAAGATGAAAGTTTTAAATACTAATTTTTAATCAAATTTAACAAGTGACAACCAGTTTACAAAACAAAGTTTTTGAACCTGTCTGTTGCTGTGCTCTTGTGGTAGACATGGCTATGCCAGTAGTGTGAACTTCTGTCATTTTGTGTTCACAGCAGACTTGAATAAAAACATTTTCTTACTTATTTGGCTCAATTTCTAAAGAAAAATCTCCTACTAAGTTGTGTGTTTTTTGCATTGTTTAGCATTT